>JABSTQ010003994.1:0-49750 GCA_013358835.2 Ixodes persulcatus
AAAGCGTCTTCATTGTTCCTTTAAAGGGGCGCTAAGGTGGTTTTTGAAGGAGGTTGTTTTTGATGTCATATGGTTTGTTAGGTGTCAGTTAATACTATATTTCAAATTGCATGTTGCAAAAAACCCCATTAATCTCACTGTAAGCGAAAAACATGCGGACTTGTTTTCTTTCGGGGACTACTTGCATTGGATATTGATCCAATGCAAGTGCCGTATAATACGCGGAAATTGCGAACATTATTATTATAACTCGTTCTGGAACGAAGTCTGATCTACACGAAATTTGGTCATCAGACTACTTGTCGGCCGCGCTGGAAGTTATCGCTTGCGACTGGCTAACGAAACCCTTTCGCAGGCCGCCTTACGATCGCGAGACGCCCCTTTTCCGCGAAACGGCGCAGAAAATCAACCGGCGGAATCTTCCTATAGGGAGTATTCACATGCGGTCATAGCTGAGCTCGCTGCTGCTTTTTTACCACCGGAGAAGAGAGAGAGGGGAAAGATGCTTTTGTACGAATTTTGAGTGGCAAGTTAATCTTCTATAATCTTCTAGAGGGAGAATAGCGACGTTTGGGGAAGCCTGGGACCTACAAAGGAGAGTCCTGGTGATAAGAGGATTTCTCCTTCCCCTCTTCTCTTGCGGTTGCCCGAGAGCTGACGGGAAACTCTTCCCAGGCATGCGCTGTGAGCAGTTACCTCAAATATGGCGTCCAGTGAATACCCCCTATACCTCCCATAGGGACTCCAATTGCAGACGGCAGCGCCAAATCTCCCCTAACGGGCGTTGGGTTTCTCCGAGAACAATAAGAAATCAACAAAACAATACGCACGCCGTCGTCATGGCAACCGCTTGGTTATGGGAGAGGGTGTGAGAAGTGTTGTCCCTTTTCTCCCTCTCTCACCCTCAGCCACCTCAGCGACAAGAGGATGCAAGTTCGTTCGGAGTTCGGAGCAGCCTCCGAACTCCGAACGAATTTGCATCCTATTGTCGCTGATGTTGAGAGAAGAGGGAACTGCTCCCATTGCCGCGGTCTCGTTCTTCTACAAAACAAAGTAATAGCAATATCTTTTTTTATATAAAAAAGTGTGTTTAACTTTTTCTGCGAATGTCCGACGCTTCCGAAACGATTGCACTTGACTTTGCGTCGCTCGATTGAGATCGGCTCGGCAACAGTGCATGTTCAGTGACAGCCACTTCTCATTAGATCTTCAATCAATGAATGCAAAGTGCGCCCGGCCGCTGATGTTTCGCAGCTTAAGATGGGCGCACATCGCCAGTCTGAGCACAAGTCCAAGCTTCTTTTGCAAGTTCTCTTTTTATTAGGTACGTCCTTTATACAGAAAAAAAAGTGCACTTCACGGTACAACAAAGTAACAAAATCTACACGAAACTACTATTCAAGTATTCACAGCAATGACACATTTAACTTTGCAGTATTTAGCGAGTGATTCGATCGCCACGGTCTCTGGCAGGTTCCTTCTGCAGCGTAAGCTGCTCCACGCACGTGCTACCAAGCTGCGGTGCTCTAACACCAATCCCACCCACGCCGCTCATCTTAACATAAATGCCCTGTCCCTACTGGCCTTCTACAATAACTGTACCATAATGAAACATGCACCAGCAAGTTTTCGGCAATCCGAAACTGTAAAACGAAAAGCAGCAGCCCGTCTTTACCTTTCTTCACTCGGGAACCCAAAGAACTTGGCAGAGCTGTTGCCACCGGAATTAGAGCACCACTGAGTCAAGCAATAGACAAGGTTCCGTTTGCTCGGCGTACTGGTAGACGAAATATCCCGATAACCAACAGGTCAACGCCACTGTCCGCTGCCGAAAACGAAATCCACCACCGCACCGCTGGCAAAGGCGCCGTCGAGCAGCCGACGCAGCCGCGACCGCGGCAGCCGACGCGGAACTGTTCTCAACGGTCAAAATACAAAAAAAAAAAAAAAAAACCGACCAATGAGAACAAAGTATGAGGGCGAAACTTTAGCTAACCAAAATATTTGTTTCACCTTACCAGGATAATTTTTGAAATCTGTCCTATTAATCTCATCCTATTAAATAAATTTTCCGACGTAAACCGGAAGTTATTAATAGAATACCAACGGATAAGAGATGGTGCTCAAATAGCTGACCGGAAGTCGCTCGAAGTTTCCGCCGGTTGAGAAAATGGAGCATGTGCGGGCGAGCTGGTAGACGTTGATCTTGTTGCGAAAACCGGAGACAGTGGTAAAAGAAGGAAATAATTTGCCTAAGAAAAAGAATTCAGAAAAAGGACCGTCTCCGGTTTTCGCAACATAAGCAAACAAAAAAACAAAAAAACGGGCGTGTTTCGATCTTTGACCGCGTTTTTAACAGGGAAATAGGTGGCGAATAATTGCATTTTTTTAATCTTCTTTAGTCTTAGAGTGCGTAGATTGAGCTATCGCCATAACAATATGATCTCAGTTTAGTTATCATTGCATTTGAAATTGTCCTCGCGCTCGATCCAATCACAGCCAACTTCCTCGTGCTCCTACTCACGCTCACGCCACGCTGACTCGCGTTGTATTTTGTTTTTATAGAGTTTCCGGCTTCAGCGGCGTCGGCGTCGCCGTCGCGGTCGGCGTAACTGCGCGGTGCATTATGGGTAAATTTCCCCGCTAAATTTAGCCGAAAATTTTCCCTGCTAAATTTAGCGAAAAAAATTTCCCGCTACATCTAGCGGAAAAATTTCCCCGCTAAATTTTTCCCACTAAACGGCTTTCATTTTTTTTTTTTTCATTTTATCAGACCTTGTACCGAGATGCAGTCCAGACCGACTTCAAGGAATGGGTTCGCAAAGTAGTGGGACTGTCCCTGCTACCACCGGTTCTCACACTGAAGCCTGCGCCTCAAAGGCTCTTGTCCAGTCGCGGGAGACGGAAGAATTGACGGAGCGATAGAGGATTTTGTTCTCTACGTTGCGGTACAATGGCTCCACTCACCAGCTCAAGTGGAGCTTTGGAACTATCATTACGATAGTGACAGCTTGAGGACAACAAATCCTGCCGAAGGGTGACACAGCAGACTTCAGCTCTTCCGGAACTGATCGCGACTTAATAAAACTGTTCATCATAAGAAGAATAACATATTTTAAGGAGTTAAAGTTCCTTTGAAGAAAACCGACTGTGACTCCGTAAGCCCCAGGAGATCTAGAACATTTCAAACTGAATAAAATCGACCGCAAACCTTCCTCGTCCATGTCGCACAGAAAAGCCGACGCACTATTTGACTCATTCAGGGTCACCTCCTCGACGGTCCCACTTACTGATTGCTCAGATGAAGTTGCGAAAAAAGCGGTTAAAGTTTTCCGCAACCGTTGAAATATTATCTCCAAAATTTTTAACTATCATGTCATCAAGAGAGCGCCGGCATTGATGGCCTCGAAGCTCATTTAATAGAGACCAGGTTTCTGCGATATTAGAACGACTTTCCGATAACGTTTTGTGAAAATAAATTCGTTTGGCAGATCGAACAAGGGCATTTACCCTGTTTCTAGCCGCACGGAACTCTGCTCGTAGTTTAACATTTTTAGGTGCCCGCTTACAACAGACCAACAACTTTCCTTTATCTGAGACTGCAGCCAAAATCTGAGGGCTCAACCAAACGTGCTCTGGCCTTCGCTTTCTAACCACGACTGTGCGCTGCGCCTTAGCCTGAAGAGAGTCGTGAACGAGCGTGAATTTGGAATAAACATCAGAATAAGAGACAGAATTAAGAAAAGAGGCCCAATCATAGGACGATACAAGGTTATCGAGTATTTTTGTATCTGTAATTTGAATGGTTTTTCTATCCCCGGAAACAAGTGCCGGGACATAGGGCCAGATCATTTGGCAACCAACAAAATAGTGGTCAGACAATGTTTTGCGAGATTACCGCTGACTTTACCATTACGTCAAGCGTCCTGACTAAAATGTGATCGATGCAGGACGACACGAGCCTACCGGCCATCAATTCCTCTCGAGTTGGAGCACTGATGGTACTTTCAATACCTACGCTAGCGAGAATGTTTAAGTACACCTCCGACTTTTCATATTTCAGGAGATCTATATTCATGTCTCCTACTATGCAAAATAAACCTTGACTACCAATTTATAATAATAATAATAACAATAATAATAATTTTCATTTCATTTTCATTGTTCATTGTCATTTCATTTATTGAGATACCTTCATAACCCTATAAGGTGACGGGTCGGTCGAAGCTAGTAGAGGCTTGAAAAATAATAATAATAATACGAATAGCAATATTTGTCCGGGCTGAGGAAAGCCGCGACGCCGCAGAAAGGCCTGGGGCCCATACCATTTAAGTCTGCAGTAACGCATGATACTAGGATGACGATATGTGAAGTTGTACAGGCTGGAAGAGGTGTGATGATGATCGAGTAAAGTACGTCAATAACGTATACATACCGCATTAAATCGTGATTAATTAAAAAAATATATGTATATGTATATAAAAATAGGGCCCGAACCACCAAGCTTTAAATTCAACTAGTTTCTTTTTTTTTTCTTCTTTTCTTTTACCGCGAGGTTTGTGCAAACTTCTATGAGGAAAGCCGCAACAAAATATAAAAAAAATCTAACTAAATTGCTGAAAGAATGTATTTTTTATAATTATTACTTAATTTCTAAAACCTTAACCTAGCAATAAAAACTTATATTTTATGAAAGTTTAATTTGAGAACAAGTCGGGCAACACAATTCACGAAGTCGAGCTTTGAGACTACTTTGGCGGGGACACTTTGGCGGGGACACTTTGGCGAAAGTTGGAGAGTTGAACGAACCACTCGGACCTCGATTTTCGACATCAAACCTTTGGTTCGAGGAAAGTTCGCGACATCCCTAATTGTAGTACGAATAGGCGATTCGTTTTAATCACACCGAAAGCAGCAGGAAGCGTTCGGGGGTCACATGCATGCATCGCCGCATATGTTGACAATGATCTTCCTTTCTTTTATTCATTCATCCTTTCTTTTCATTCTGTTTTCCTGTAATAGGTACGGATCAGGCAGCTGGAAAGGGGCGAATTCCCCACGAACGCCGTCGGGAATACACGGCCAACAACGACGCCATCGAGCGCCTGAAGCAGGACATCGTCGTCCATTGGCGCAAATTTCTGATAGTGCCCGTGGTGCCGCCGTTCCTCAACCGAAACGACCAGTTCGCCTTCAAAATCGACAAATTTTTGAAGAGGGCGGCAAGGCGGCTCGGCCTCAACGGCTGATAATTACTGGCCGAAACAGTAAAAGACAAGGAAGACGATGTACATATGTAAATAAATATATATTTATGACTTGCTGTTCCGCTGCAATCACCTTCACAGCCAGGTTCGTAGTAATCGCTGTTTTTGTTTCGAAATGACGGTGCGCGGCGTGGCTGGTGACAGGTATGCATCGTATGCGCGACGACTGGAGATGATTTTAGAAAGACACTGATGATACTGGTTGTTAATAATCTATCTTACTACGTTGGTACTTTTTTTCCATGCGGATACAGCAGCCGATACTCCACCGGAGCCCTTGCTTGTGCGTCGAATCGTCATAGGCTGTCGTTACCAGTTCACGAAAACGATCAATTAAATGCTATTTTATATTAGGGAGTTTTCATAGATCGTTTTCCTTCTTTGCTGCGATATCCGCATGCGCACCGCCAGCCTTGTCTGCATAGTTAAAGGCCACGCGGTGGATTACGGAGAACTTAGCGGGTTCTTAGCGGGATGCGGAAACGTTCTACGAAAGCCTGCAAAACGCAGGGGCCCTCGAAAGCTTCCGTGATTTTGAGAGCAAGTTGATGAGAAGTGTCGACACAAAATGAAGAAAGCAAACCGGAAAACTTCGATCGAAATATATAGGCAATCTTTCGCAGTAACAATTAAACACACACGCACACACACACGCACACACATACACACGCACAAACACACACACACACTTGAGGCGCTTGTTTCCTTTAGAAAAATACAAAGCATTAAAAAATATTTCGCCAGTAACAATTAAAAAAAACGCACACACGCACACACAGACAGACACACACACTGGTATTCAGATCGAAAATAGAACTAAAAGTGTTCTCAGAGATAAATGGCATGACGGCCTAGTCCTTTGTCCGCGTGGGGTCATCGGAAGCAAGAAAACAATAAAGTTTCCGTATCTCACTTAGTGACAGAGAATCCATGTTCCGGAAATGCTGAGAAACCGAAACTCAAGATACTGACGCTACCAAGAAGGCCGCGTGCACAGTGCTGCAGTTTCGCATAATAAGAAAGTTTCGTTTTTACGCAGAAGTGTTTGGGGTTTTGCATTGCAGCGTTTAGTCAAGTCATCGCAATACTTGCTACAATCAAAGCCATTTTCGGACGCTAAAAAATTTCTGGCGGTCAGTTTTATTTATTTATTTATTTATTTATTTATTTCATAATACTATCAGTCCCCCAGCGGGGACTATCATAGGAGTGGGTACAAAAAACAATAGACAATGTAATACACATGCAGAACACAATGACAAAAATTGAAGGACTATACGACAGCTAATACTCTTATCAAAAGTCGAACAAAAATGATAATATGAGGTCTATTGGTTACATGGGAGACACTTTACAAAATCCAAAACCGTTTTAGAATTAACAACGCTTTCAGGAAGTTTATTCCATTCCCTTATGGTCCGAGGGAAATACGAATTCTTGAAGCATTCTTTGTTGAATCTGTACTCTTCGATTGTCCTAGTATGCTTATTACGTGTGATTCTAGATAGATGAGGTTTGATGAATCTGTGTTTATCAATCTGCAGTGTACCATCTAAAATCATGAAAAGCATTTTTAAACGCTTATTTTTTTCTCCTCTCTTCTAATAAGGAGATACTTGCCTTAGAATACAGCTCAGTTGGTGAATCTAGTCTTCTGTACTTCGAAAAAATGAAACGCAGTGCCATTCTTTGAACTTTTTCTAATTTCAGTATTAAACCCTTTGTGTGAGGATCCCAAACTTCACTAGCATACTCCAACCTAGGTCTTATTAGCATTTTATAAGCTAGCAATTTAGTTTCAGTGGTTGCCAATTTTAGTGATCTTCTTAGTGACCAGAGTTTAGCTGTGGCTTTTTTGATTATATTATTAACATGTTTGTTCCAACTTAAATCACTGGTTATCGTTACACCTAAATACTTAAATTCATCTACCCTAGACAATGGTTCACTCTTCAAGTAGTAGTTATACACAGAAGGAACTCTCCTATGTGTTATTGACATGCAAACTGTCTTTTCAGTATTTAAAGACATTTGCCAGATCTCGCACCATTTGCTAATTTTCTGCAAACAATCGTTTAGTTCAACATGGTCAGAAATATCGTTTATGTAGGTATACAATATACAATCATCAGCAAAAAGTCGTGCCTTTACTGTAATATCGCAAAGAACGTCATTGATAAAAATCAAAAATAACAGGGGCCCAAGTACAGAACCCTGGGGGACTCCCGAGTCTACCCCACGAGGCATGGAAGCGTGACCATCAATGCTCACAAATTGTTTTCTACAAAACAAAAACATTTCGATCCATCGCAGAACTTTTGCGTTTTTCAGTAAATGCCTGAGCTTTAAAAGTAATTTATTATGGTTTACCTTATCAAAAGCTTTTTGAAAGTCTAAAAAAATTACATCAATTTGTCCTCTTCTGTCAAGGGTCGAAGAAAAATCGTGAATTAATTCTGTTAATTGGGTTATGGTAGACAGGCCTTTTCGAAATCCATGCTGTTTTTCATCAAGTACTGAGTAGGTATCTAAGAACATCCTTATATGCTTCGAAATAACATGCTCAAGTATTTTACAACAAGTAGATATTAATGATATGGGTCTATAATTCGTGACCTTACAAGCATTTCCGGTCTTAAGAATAGGTATTATTTTGGCCAGCTTCCAGTCATTGGGAACGGACCCATCTGAAAGCGATTTATTAAAAATGATCGTGAGATATTTAGAACACCATTCGCTATAACGCCTTAAGAATTGATTATGAATGTCATCCGGTCCGGCGGCTTTCTTTGGATCGATAAGAAGTAGCTGTGAAAAAATTCCTTCCTCTGAGACCTTTACGTCTTCGATTGGGGGCATATTCTCAAACAAAAAAAATGTTGGTAAAATGTTATTATCAACGGAAAAAACACTTACAAAATATTGGTTAAAGCAATCGGCAATTTCAGTCTTGTCATCAATCACTTCTTCTTCTACTATCACTTTGGTAATTACTTTTTTACTTGGTTTTAATTGTCGCCAAAATTTCTGTGGTGCATGTCTCAAAAAGTTTTGCATTTTTACATTAAAGAAAATTGTTTTCGAAGTTTTTATTTTTGCTTTGAGTTCTTTGCTCAATGACTGTATTTTGGCCTGCTGGAACCCGTCGTGTTTTTTCCGTAGTCTTGCTCTACACCTTGATAACCGTCTTTTGTGGTGAATTATGTCCCTAGTAATCCAAGGACTGTTCAAGTTTTCTTTCTTATTTCCACTGGGACAAACTTACGAGTGCATTCAAGTATCATTTCCTTAAAATTGAGCCATAGGTCATCCACTTCAATCAACGGGTTGCTGGCTAGGTGCTCGAAGTTATCATAGTTCAGGCTAAGTTGATCAATTACTGACTCGTCATTGGCTTTGTCAAAATTTTTATACAAAGTAATTTCAATTCTCCTGAGCATAGCCTTTAAGAACAACGTAAAATGTACAGTGCTGTGGTCCGAAATTCCCGGGCTAATCTTGCAATCATATGCGTGGTTTATAAGGTTTTCATTTATAAATATTAAATCCAAAAGAGCTTCTGATTGCCCTTGTATTCTGGTATGTCCCTTAACAATTTGAGTTAAATTATGCGAGAAAACTATATCTAAAAGTTCCTCAGCACATGATACTTCGTGGTCCCCAGATCCTAACGTTTCCCAGTCAATTCCACTGAGATTGAAATCACCCATTAAAACAACCTTCTTGGAACTTACTTTCAGTTTAAAGAGGAACTCACTTAGTTCATGCAAATATCCACATGGCATTTGCGGGGGTCGATACAGTACTCCCACAATTAACTCACTTTTTTCCATTTTGATGCTACACCACACATTTTCTATGCCTGGTGCTCTTTCGATTTCTGAAGAATTTAAACAAGATTTGACAACTAGGGCAACACCCCCTCCTCTACTTTCTCTGTCCTTTCGATAGAGCACGTAACCGGGAGGTACTATTGTATCATCTGTCGCAGACGAGTCTAACCAGGTTTCAGTGATAGCCACTACATCGGGGTCATGTTCTAATAAAATATGTTCTAGCTCGAGGGTTTTATTTACGATACTTCTTGCATTAAGGTTAATAAATAGGACACTTTTTGCCTGTGGCAAACCAGATGCATGTCAATTATCATGCTCGGGTGAAGGTACTTCTCTGGCTGAGTAAAGTTCAACTCTCTGGTTTGTATCAAGTTCCCATGCGTACGTCACTCCATTAATCTTCAGTTTATCATACGATAAGTATACCTTCTCTCCCCTTTCTCTGTTTTCTTTCGCACTCTCCCACAGCTTTTTTCTTATCATTCTAACATTTTTCGAAAAGTCCTCGTTAATAAATATGCGCGTTCAACAGAGTGACGCAACAAAACAAGAACTAATTTAAATACAGCAAAGTTATTTTTTTAAGTATTGCTAAATTTAGGAACTTACTTTCAGCTAGACTGTTGTTTTATATTTTATAATATTTGCTAAAAAAAGTAGTCTGGGAGTGATGCAAAAGGTACATATTTCTCTTAACACACATATAATTATTACAATAAACGCTAGAGGCTCAGGTGGCGCTAGTGTGCTGTTGCATTTTGAAGCAGACAGCAAGCAGTCAAAAATTGACTTCCGGTAATGCATTTCTATAGGAAAAAGCGAGTGCATTTTCTCTCTGCAGTCGATTATAAGAGCAAATATCACGAATAATTTGTACGTACTAGGCACATTGAAACATTTCTCAGTCACTCAGACGAAATAATTGGTCAGTTACAGCATTTTTATTTGAAATTCGTGTCATGAAAAACGGTGTTAAAACCGCTTCGTACGTGTATTTATGTGCACTGTCGGACACTGTTAGAGCGAACACGACGGCGGCGCTTTTCAGCATGGGGGATATACGTGCCAAACGAACGAAGGACATGTGGAAAACCAAGAGACGGCAAGAACTACGCAGCAACACTGGATAAGTAACTCCTTGTGCATGCAGACGATCAAAATAAATTGAAAGCCACGTAATATAGTAAGACTTGCAATAAATAAGTACTGCTTTATTCTTTCTGCTCATGAATATGTGCGAAGATGCTTGTTCTGGGTTCAAATCATCACCCGCACGCTCCAAATCTTTGCAAAAGGGGAACCAGGGAGCAGGTGCCCGATAAAAACTGCCCGACATAGGAAATAATAAAACGACACACCTTTCGTAGCTGACGTGCTTTATTTTTTGCGTTCGAATGTTTCTTTAACCGATCGTAAAGATGCACGACGGAGTCATTTTCATCCAATGAAAGGACGGGCGTATTAGCAATATATAAGCACACCCGAAATGCTAGCAAACCTTGAACACACTCTACATTCCTTTCGGTCGTTAGTATGCTTATAATCGTCGCTCGCTTTCACATAGCCTTCCTTGAGACAGAGGTTTGGGCCTGAAATAGAGCGAAGTTTAACATCGTTTAGTGGTAAAGAAAAATGTTGTAACTAAAGCAATTACACTTTCACAATAACAATAAAGGTGCATACTAGCCGGTACAGCCGAAATGACAAAAGTTATTCATATTATTTTGCGGCGAAGAGACCAAATTCACGCGCGTTTTTCTATAGGAATACACAGGGAGGCTGGAAATGTAGACTGCATGCAGTCTGCTTCAATTTGCAACCGGAGGTCCCGTAGACACTAGCGCCAGCTGAGCCTCTAGCGTTTATTGTAATAACTCTATGGGGACAGCTTAGATGGAAAAGGGATGTCATAAAACAATTTTACAACGAAGAAAAAAAATTAGAGCTATAGTTACGGCGCTGTACGAATTTGTAGTTGGCGCTCGCGGGCACCGCGGAAAAGTGGCCCTTATTTATCACGTGACTGGCCCTTATTTATCACGTGGTGCTTGCACTCTTTCGGAAGCTTCACATGGCGTCTAAAAGTAACTTATTCATCTTTGTTTGAAGTATAACTTGAAAAAACTAAGATTAATAAGTGACTTTTAGAGCCCAAAGGAAACTCCTGAAAAAGCGCAAGCAGACGTGATCGACGTGATAGACCTGTGCGCCGGTCCGATGACGGCGGCGGCGCCCCGAAGCAGACGAACTTGGGCGGCGGCGGCGACGTGAAGAAACGCGTTGAAGCGGCGTCGCACAACGCTCAGCGTGCGGCTGCGGCGACGCAGCGCGGCGGCGCGCGAGCCTACCACGTGACCAGCGGCGGCTCCTGCGGGCGCCAACTACAAATTCGTTTCGCGCCGTAAATATAGCTCTACATTTTTTTTCTTCGTTGTAACTTCGTTTTGTAATGTTATTTTTTCATCTAGCCTGTTTTCATCTAGCCTGTTTTTTTTTTTCCTTTGCATGTGCCCTTTAACAGATTTTTAGGAGTTCGATTGGGCGCGTTCAGTAGCGGCACCGGAGTCAAGGAGTCACTGACTCCTTCCACTGGACGGCCAAAAGTCACTTCCGGTGCACGTAACTCCTGGGCTTCGGAGTGAAGCTCCGAAGCACCGAGTCCGGAGACGGTGCACGTCAACGTTACTATACCAACTCAGTTGTGGAACTTTCCAAAGACGCCTTACATTGGAGGGAGACCGAAACCGTGTCCGATTCTTTTGCGGCGAGGTGGCGCTGCCGGCGCATTAATCCGCGCATTTTCGTCTGCTACTGCTCCGCGGCTGCCAACCGCTGCAACTGTTTGCGAGTCCCAACCCGAATCCTCGGCGACCAGCATGGTTTACGGTTGGTTTTCTCCTTTCGCCAGTAAAAATACAACTTGAGCATGATAAGCGGTAGGATCATGATGGCATACGCTTTGTATTATTTCAAAACGCCGCCGCCTTAGCTGTGCTGACAGCGTGAAGCGTTTCGAACAACCCAAATTCGTCGGCGCCACAATCCGGTGGCTACAATCAGGGCAAGTTTGTACATACTGTAATAGTATAGATGCGCCGTCTTACCGAGGCAATTCCATTGCTGGCCGTGATCGCAGCACACCAATACGAGCGTAAGTATCCGAACGCTTCGATTGCGCTGGGGGCATTGCTTTCGTTCTGTCGCCGTTATTATCTTGGGCACGCTCATTTGATGGACGAGCTAAGTTCAGCACGCCTGATTCTCTGCCTACCTGGAGCTTTCTCCGAGGCGTGAAATGCGCGTGGACGTTCCCGTCGCAGCGGTTGCAGACGACCGAAGGAACGTTCGCGCCCGCGCGACCATTATTTTGCGCCGACAGCAGACGACACTTGGAATGTGGTTCAGAGTCAACAGGAACAAAGATTCAATGTTTTATTGGTTAAAACAAATATCGCAATTTCTCATATGTGACTACCAACTGCAGCAGAAACAATTTGAAAGTCGTCTGCTACTATCAGAAAAAGCGCCACGAACATCCGTAAGCTCACTCAGTAGGCCAGATGCAACACCGGCCACAAGCGCGCCGTCAATGATGATGATAGCGAGTATTAATGCGGAGCGCGCGCCCTCTACCAGGCGCCACGCAAAGGGACCCCCCTCCGGAGCGGAGTTCCAGAACTGAGTTGTTCTATTAATGTTGGTGCACGTAGAGTCAAAGGGGCTAGAGATGACGTCATTTCCTGACTGGTGACGATTTCCGGCGAGATTCGGCGGGAACATCCAGAAAAGGTTTCGAATTCTCCCGTTCGTCTGCTGCCATAGCTGCATCGACGGCATCGAC
This sequence comes from Ixodes persulcatus, assembly GCA_013358835.2. Taxonomy (NCBI): domain Eukaryota; kingdom Metazoa; phylum Arthropoda; class Arachnida; order Ixodida; family Ixodidae; genus Ixodes; species Ixodes persulcatus. The sequence goes on from JABSTQ010003994.1 coordinate 12,945, forward strand.
TGCGTCCGAAAGCGCAGTTTATCTGGTTGAAAGCAACGACGGTAAGGGACAACTCATGCGCTAACGTTCCGTCTAACCTCCTTATGTTTCATTTCGTGTTGAAAATGAAAACCTCTCCGTATATGTCGTCCTTTTCTTACAGGACGCTGCACTACTCCTCTCTACATTAGTATCGGTGAGTACCTCCATATTTCGCTGATCACACACTTGCATTTGAAATTGACATCGCTCGTTTAAATTGTCGGCGAAAATTAGTTGTCGGTGAGTGTGAGCGTTGCGCGACAAACGCGAGCTATCGCCGATCGGCATTTTTCACACACTTTATACTGCAGCCCAATTCCGTTTGCGCGCGGCCGCTGCATTTCTCTCGATATTTTGGTAGAGCTCAGCTAGATACTTGCACCGCGCAAGCGCTATTGTTGCTGTGGGCCTTCCTTGTATCGAAGTGTGAGCCACTTCCCCTTGCACTAAGAAACACACAATCATTTGATCATGCTTCTTGTTTTGATCACATATTCATAAACTTCGTTAACCACATTCTGTCGTGTGAATATGCATTGCAGTGTCTTACCTAAAAGTGCTGTAATCCAACTGCTTTCTCTTGTTGACAACTTCGCAATTTTTTTTTCTTATAGTCAGTGATCATCAGGAGTTGGACCCGCAGCCATGCAGCAGCAGGCAGTGCGACGGTATGAATCTCACATATAGCTTGGGTTCTGAAGGGAATTTCTGGAAGCCTAAAATATTCTCTCATTCCTCAAAGAGACCTAGCTCCTCCTTGGCCTAAGAAGCCTGTTAGCAGCATGCCGGCAGCCACTCTCTGGCTTCCAGGAGGCACGAAGTCCTTATTGCCAGCTTTAACTAACCTCGTGTTTTGTCTATAGTTGCATATAATGGGGCTTTGATGATTTCTTGGCCCCCCGGCATCGCCTACAGCTGTATATTTAAGGTTTGGTGTTTAAAGGGTCATGAACCGATAAGTACAGGCCAAATAAAATTTCACAGTTTAATATTAAACAAAGAAATCTTTTTTTTTTTTGGGGGGGGGGTGGGGCGGTACTTTGTGTATTTGTGACGCACTTCTCATGGTGTTAGCGGCATATATTTTTCCACCATCTTATTTTCATGCAACGTCGATGCTCCAGAGTCCCATTGCTGCACTAACCACAACTTTGCTAATGCACTAGCACATTCTGTTGCTAAAAAGTGCAGCATGCCTATCAGGCACATCGTCATTAGCCTATCTTTATGGCGTGCAAAACAATTCGCAACTTTCAGTGATGGTGGTACCGTGGTGTGAGAATTGCACTCCCTAGCTCCTGGATGATCGGCCTCATAATAAATGGCCTTGCCTACACCTTCCTGGCGTGAAAAAATAACGTAAGGCTCTAATACTGCTTGTATATACCAAAACTACAATTGCTTACGCGTCGCATAACCAGCCTCGTACCGCTGTTCTATGACGATCATCCAGATGACAGCCATTTTGACAGGCACCAGTGCACCCCCTATAGGCCGTGAAAGTTGCGAATGGCTTTTGAATTGGGTGAGTACACTGGTTACCTTAATAATTACATTTGATGTTTTGGACATTTTAGATCATGAAGGAAGCCCTGATGAGGCTGGTGAAGGAGGGGCGTGGTCCCGCAGCGAGGTGTTGTTGCTGATTTCACTTTATGAAAAGTACTGTGCTGACTTCAACAACCGAAAGTTAAAGAAAAGAACAGCGTGGAAGGAAGATCAGCGTAGAAATGAAAGAGGCCGGTGCCCACAGATCGCCAGACGACTGCGAAAACAAATTCAAAAGTTTGAAGCGGACTTACACTAGAAGGCGGCAAGATAAAAGGAAGACGGGACGAGGGCGCAAGGATTAGGAATTTTATCAACATATGGACAACCTTTTCCAAGATACAGCCGAGTACACTGCCCCGGTGTGCACAAGCATGCCAGGCGTTCCTGCAGCCTCAGTCGCTGAGTCCCAAGTCATCACCCCAGCCACCACAGGGCCGTCAGCCACCACCACACCTCGAGCCATCGCCATGCCCTCCCAAGTCGGCACTGTGTGTCCGGAGAGCGCACAGGCTCCGAGGTCAACCAGGCAGCCTGAGCTCGCGCAAGGAAGGAGGAAGAGGCCGGCGAAAATCCTAGAAGAACTTCTCGAAAGGATGGACGCATGGGAACAAGAAGACAGGCAGCGGTACAGGCAGCAGCTGAAGCTGCAACGTACTAAGCTCCGACTGCTGAATCGCCTTGTACATCAATCTAAACAGTCTCAGCAGCCTTAAAAAGATGCTGAACCGAAATTTAGATTTCCGAGAACAATGCAGGAGCTGTAGGCGGGACGCTACAAACCCTACAACACTACTCGGAAGGCGATATCTCGAATCGACGGCCGTATTTTTGGAAAAAAGTCGAGATTGAACAAGGCTGACGAGGCACGTGACATCAAGATATCTCGTTTCCTCCTCTCTTCGTTTCGCCCCCTCAAGGCGGCGAGGCAGAGAAGACGCGAGGCCGTTTCCTCTTCTCGGAGAAACAAGACGTCAAGATACGTGTCAAATGTGCCTCCTATCTTTTTTTTTTTTTTAGAAAAATACGGTCATCCGTTCGAGATATCGCTGTATGAGTGATGTTTTGGTGTTTGTAGCATCCCGTTGCACGCTTCTGCCGCCGTGTTTTGTGGAATCCAGATTTCGGTTCAGCATCAGATGCTGAACCAAAATCTGGATTCAAGGATTCAAGGATTCAAAAAATCTAGAAACTGTTGTTACACGTGCCCCACTTCACTATAAAAAATGAGATGTTCGTTAGAATTCTGACAAAAATGCTGCAGAGGGGTGAAGGGGCAAGAATGAATTAGTGAAACCAAGTGAAATGCGCTTGGTTCACGCCTAGGGCCTGCAAGTCAGCTGTAGACAAGATCTTTTCATAGTTGCCAAGTCCACTTATTCATGTGACCTCAAAAGTCATTTTGCTTAAACTAAATGCACTTCACAATGCTCCACTAGTTCTTCCTAGCTGCTTCTCCTTTCTTGCGAGCCATTCTTGTTGACAGTCTGGCTTTGAATGCATGTAATGCAGAAGGACGCCAATAATTTCTGGATTTGTAGGATCCTCGGAGCAGATACACAAAACCAGAGCCACAAAAAGAAAAAGTTAAAAACCTCTTTAGTCCACCTTTATATTTCACTTTTCTACAGCGATGGTCGTTTAGTGTGTAGTTCTGCGGCATGAAAAGAAAGTATAGCAAAATGCTAACCTTACTAGTTAGGCCAGCTGGAGCAAGCATTTTCGTACTAAACCTTAAGAGCTGCATATATTGTTTAGTAACAGTTAATGTTTCTTTTTTCAGTTTTCTTTTGCAGAAGCATGACAGACTTGTCTGTGTTTCGAGTTGCTGGAAAGTACAAATATAGTAGTAAACAAAAAGTACTCCAAGATTCATAGTTTTTGCCATATTTTGGTTGCTGTCTGTACACTTCATTTAGTTCTTACTGGTCATTTTGTGAGTTCTTTTTTTGGAAAATAAATGAGCATTGCTTTAGGCAATTATCACCTCAGGAAAGTTACTCCAAGTGTTTCATTTGTAGTGCTAAGAATGAGCCTGTGGTTTAAGTTTAGGAATAAAACTGCAGTCTTTTGCTCAAAACTAGTTTTTTGTTTTCTTGTTGCACATTCCACTATGCTTTTACTATATTTAAGGTTATATTTTTTGGGAGGCTCAAGCTATTGAGTTTGTAGACCTGTTGAAAACAGAGTTATCTAGACAAAATTTTAATTGGGGAGTTTGGTACCCCTAATTCAAGATGTACAGGCAGGTTGCAAGCCTTCAATTATTAAGCCTTGCATGAAGCTGGGTGTGTTATCAGTTGCTAACTTGTAGCACTAATAAATCATAATTTCAGGCAAAAACCTTTACAGCGAAAGAAAATTTCTAGAAAAATGTTAGAACTCGTGAAACATGTTCACTAAGTAAACCCCGTTTGTAGTTCACTTCCACCAGATTCACTGATTTTCTTCATTTGAACTTGCTAAGGACATGAAAACTTGCGCTCATACTATGACCTGTATTATGAAAACATCTCTTGCTTCAAGCAGGGTGCAGCAGACTAGCAATTGCATCGCGCTTGGCTTTTGCAGCTGTAGAGGCTCTTGACACATCGGGGTCTCTGCGCACTAGGCGTGGGTCATCCAGTTCTTCTCTGGGAACAACAAAGGGCTCCGCAGATGTGAGGATGATGTTGTGAACAACACAAGCAGCCACCAGAAACGTGGGGATCATATGAAGGTTGTCCATGTCGAGGTACTGCAGTGGTCGACATTTTCGCTTTAACTGGGCGAAAGCTCGCTCCACCATTTACCGTGCAGCACTTAAAGTCACATTAAATCGGCTTTGTCTTTCCGTAAGATGGCCGTTGTCTTTGTAAGGACACATAAGGTTGACTTGGAGTGAATATGCTGAGTCTCCAAGGATGTGATACTTTTCGGAAAGGGAACTAATGATGTCCTCCAAGCCGGAATTGGCGAAGATCCGTGCGTCATGTAGGCGACCTGGGGACCCAACGTGCACATGGGTAAACACCATGCTGCTATCGCAGCAGCCCTGCAGCACGACGGAATGAAACTCTTTTCTGTTAAAGTATGCTGCCTGCTCATCTTTGGGGGCCTTAATGGGCACATGACAGCCATCGACTGCACCCACAACACCTGGAAATTTCCAATTGCGTTCAAAGTGGCCGGCCACCAGGGCATCCTGCGTCGGCCACTGCATTATGGACGACGCACATCGTGCCCACACTGACACAACCTCTGCAACTATTAAGTGAAGGGTGCTTTTACGCACTCCAAACCGTTCCGCAATACCGCGGTAGGATTCATGGTTTGCCAGGAGCCATAGCGTCATCAGGACCTTGGAGGCAGTAGGTATCCTGGCAGCAATGGTCTTGTTCAGGTTGGAGTCAGTCAACTGAACCAGCACCTGGAATGTGTCCAACAGAACTTTTAATAAACGAAAAAGAAACCATAACACACTGTATGAAAGTGCTAGGCGATATGGTTTTTGTCTATCTCTCATAGCTAAAACAAAGGTTCAGGTTTTTGGATATGCATGCATGTGACCTACAACTGTGAATAATTGTTGCTCTATGGCATGCAGGAGGGTAGGTTAAAACGCCCAACCTAGAATAATTTAATTTAAACACCCCCCCCCCCCTTTCCCGAAATAAATTACGGGGTCTAATACTCTAAACAACCTTCTTTTAACAGGCTCAATAATTAGCAAAAAGTTCAAGCTGCCAGCAGTTTGACATGCTTTGGTCCTGGTGGGGTATTTATTCGTAGTCCTTGACGTAATCAATTTTTCCCGATTTTTTTTTTTTTTTTTAGTCTGCGAAATTTATTTTTTGTTAACTGCTATGACTTTATTCCTTCAGAGGCTGGCACATGTGTCCCTTCCTACTGGCTGTCTTTCTGCAATAGAATATATTAGTTTCCATTTTTAATGCTCGAACCAAAATTTATCGCGCCTTCCTTGCAATTTTTTTTTTCCCTGAAGCATAAAAAGGAATCCCGACTACAGAAATAACTGCATGCATTCGGAACGTTGTGCGGTTACGTCGAACGTTGATCTGTAAATCCTGAAGTGTTCCTTGAACTGTATGTCCGTATAGCGTGGAACAACTTCGACAACAAATCCTTCGATTCCCCGAATCCTAAGGGAGCCCGAAGGCTCGGCGGAATCTGCGGAAGCGTAGACATACCTTCAGGATGACTTGCCTGAGGCCGCCAAGCACCTAGTTTCACTCTTCTTCGCTTAACTCTTCTTTGCTGATACAAAAACTCATCGAAGTCGTCGTCAAGTAAAATATGAACGAGCAGGCTGTTTCCGTCTGCTGCCATGATGTAGCGCGCGCTATTTCCCAGCGCGCGCGCGAAATTCTGTCGGAAGCGGAAATACGATAGCGTTATTGCAAAGCTGGCCGTGCCGTGGCGCGAGCGGCGTCCTAATGCTTATTGAGCCGTTCAGTAGACACTCCGAGAGCTGTGACTCGAGTCACTCCGTTCGGGGGCAAGGGAGGCGCTACTGAACGCGCCCATTGGGTTCAATCACTGATCTCAATGACAATTGCTGGATCGCGTTTGCCCGCTCCGCGAATGCGGTCACTGGCGGCCATCTTTAGGTAGAGGTATATCACCTCTAGCCAACGTTACTAAAACACTCAGTTGGGAAACTGCCAAAGAGACTGCCCTGAAAAAGTGTCCCCGATCTGTCCTCGCGAACCGAGCTAATGGCGAACACGACGCCGCCATTTCTCCCGCAACGGCCACTCGAGGAACCGCACTTCCATTTTGAATATAATCGGCCAGAACAGATACAGTGGAAGAGGTTACAGGGGTGCCACCCCCATCTCCCCAGCGGACGCGCCGCGTCTTAATAACCGAAGTTAAAATGCACCTAGGTCGGGACGTGCTACCTGAAAGCGCCGCTGAGGCATGGTCGTATAAAAACAATATTAAATATGCCGCAAAACCTTGCAAACTAAAGATTTTAAAAACATCACGCGCCCTTCATTTTGTACTAATCTCTAATAAATATCATAAAGATGGTTTTCCTGGCGGCATTTAAGGTCGGTAATCTCTCCTAGCCAAGCCCAGGCTGCTGAAGCCCATTTGTCAGCCGCCCTATCGAAGCCATCCCATGGCAGGACGGCGCGTTTTGGCAGTTGTGGTGGCAGGCTGCCATCAAAATAGCGTGGGTGATATCCGTGATTGACTGAATTGTTTGACGAAACATGTTTTAAAACACGGCGTGAACGGTAGGACCGTTCTTTGAGGACCCGGTGAAAGTTTCACGAAATCGCGCAGCACCGGGAAAAAGCAGCACAGCACGCATCGAAAGTCGCATCGAAAGCAGACGCCGGTACGTGGTCTGCTTTCGATGCGAGCTGCGCTGCTTTCCCCCGGTGCTGCGCTCTCGTAGAACTTTCGCCGGGTCCTCAAAGACGAGGCTACCGTTCACGCGGGTTTCAAGAATCTGCTTCGTCGAACAACTTCAATCAAGCACGAAATATCACCTACGGTACAGTGTACTAGATCTACGGCTATTTTATCGCAGCCTACCGCCATTGTGCTGTCCGCCATATTAGTAATGATGGCTAGAGATGATATAACTCTACCTAAAGATGGCCGACCGTGGCCGCATTCCGGTCCATAGGCAGAGCTGGTCAAACGCGATCCAGCAATTGTCATTCAGATCAGTGGGTTCTATCCATTGATTTTTGTTTTCGCCATCTGGCAACACTGGGATCAAGATGGCAGAAGATATGTGGCGCGTTGTATGCGGGACCCCTTGTTTGGAGGCCGATACGGGGCAGAGCAAGGGAGCATAGTAGTAGTTTGACGTCCGTGACGTCATGTCCGGTTTTTGTGACATCTTCACGCACTCCTCCGGAGTATGCCAAGTGTGCTCCCAGCTCGTTCCTCCGAAGTCAACCCAACTGTCATAGTTGGAAAAGACGGCCCGTGCCAGTCGTTTGCAAAGCCAGCGAAGAGACGTAGATGGAAACAAATCACCGCGGCGTTTTTCGCGGCTTCGGAGATGCAGGAGCGAGCCGACGTTAAAAAATATGCGTTTCAACTACGAGAGCGTCAGCAAGAGCAACGTAAATACCTGTGCACACTCGGAGCGGACGCGCGCGTTTGATCGAAGTGCTTCGGGACCGATCTTTTACGATTACCACTCAATACTGACGTGACACTCGGCAAAGAAAGGAGGGACCGGCATGGCGTAGCTCCCACGAACTGTTATAGCTCGACAGTGACGTACCGTCGTGTCAGAATAAAAATGGCATACTAATAACAAAGTGTACATACCATGTTGCGAAGGTAATCCATACGACGTTTACTTGAGCTCCACATCACACACAACAAGGAGATAGAATCGATGAGAGTCCCTTTTCGACGACAGCGTTCGTCACCGCTGCCTCGGAAAAAAGGGAAATGACAGGGAGAAGAGAATGACCCCTTAATCTAAAATTGAGGTCAGCGATTAAACTATAATACGGGAATGATCACAAGGGTCACGCGGGCGGGTATTCCATCCAGCAAGCCAGCCGGTTGTGGGCACACGGTCTTAAGCAAGGACCGTTGGAGCAACGATGAGCCGAGTCGGAGTGCCTGCTAGGCCTAAATTCTGCCGGTCGCGTTTCCTTGGAGTTTGTGGATCCAGCGTTCGTGTTCGTCGTGGCCGGTTTCGAGTACTTCCTTCTTTTTTCTTGCTGCTTAAAATCGAGACCCGCCAGAAGAGCACGTAGAAAAATAAATATTCGTTGGTCGTCGCGACCAAGTAACTGAGCGACGTTGTCGGTCATGTTGATTTGATCGTAGAAAAAGACGGCTCCGGAGCTGTTGTCATACGTACATTTTTGGCGTAAGATCGTGTCGTGAATCTGGCCTCGGTTCTTTAGCGCATGGCACTGCAACAAGAACACGCCGCAACCGCCGCCTCCCCCCGCCCCAACACAGGACACAACAACAAACAACCTGCTAGAAGCTCTGCGCAAAACGTAAAAAAAAATCTTAACAATAAAAAGAGTTTTGCTTGTTTTTACGTTTCCGGCAGTGACGTCCCGGACGTAGCTGCCCCGTATCGACCTCCGAAAAAGGCGTCCCTTGTATGCGAGGTGGTTGCGGCCTTTGCGCTATTGAATGGTTTCGTTCGAGATAAGGCCCCTATTTCGAGAACCAGCGGTTCAAATCAACGCGTCCGATCGCAGCGAAAGTAATTTCGAATAACTGACAGGTCCCACTTCACAGTTCGTTCAACTAGGGTGAGTATCCACGAAAGCATGGTAGCATAAGTTCGGGAAGTGCCACAAAGCGTTTTCCAAAACCACGGGCGCACCACACCCGTGCTGTTAACAAGGCTGTGCGTAGATTGAACAAGCGATCATTGCTTCTTTCTGGTTTTCTCTTCGAATCTAAGTTGACATGTTATTAAAACTAATGGTGTGTTGGGCTCATTCGGGGCGCTAACCTGAGCGGTAAAATGTCATGTCTGCCAGTGGCAACTCAAAGCAAGATTCAAAGAAGAGCCAATGTCATTTTCGCGCTAAACCAAGCGGAACTTGTACGAAGTTCAATCTGCATTGCGCGGCGGCCCGGAGCGATAACCGTGCAGGCAAAACATGGGAGCAAAGGCCCGTGGTGCCATATTTTGCACCACGGGCCTACAGGTTGTAGGCAAGGAGGTTGAAAATAGTGGAAGGCGTGCTGCCATTTTTTTTATTTTTTTATGCCCAGTCATAAAACATTTAGAGAAGCATAAGGACCACGTGACCACTGCCACATGGTAGTCACATGCGAGTTGGGTGGTTGCTAATTCGGAAGTTTTAGCAGACCGTTTTTTTCCTCCGCTACGGTGTCGACACGCAAAGAAAATGCCGCCGCTGCGCATGAGCGCTGCCAGCCTTGTCTGCCAAGCTCAAGGTCTTGTGGCGGATTACGGAGTGCTATGCTGGTGCTTAGCGGGCTGCGGAAACGGTCTGCTAAAACTGGCTCGCAGTGTTTCACTCGTTCCGTCCGGTGGATTTTATCAGAGCGGAAGAGAGATAGCGAGCATAGCCGAGAGCATCGGACTGGGCGAACTGCGACGAACAGGCGAGCTCTAGGAAACGAAAGTGTGTGGCATCGCGCGTTGCAGGGGCCAGGATGGAGCTTTGCAGTGCGCGCGGCCACAAGGACCGTTGAGACTATTCTTCCGCAGGCATTGCGTTTCACCGGTAAGCCCCACATCATAATACAATTCGTCGTAAAGTGAATTTGTGAGCAGTTCTCCTGGTTTTACGAGGGTCAGCGAGCTGCGGAACTGCTGGATATCGGTCGCTGATCGCGGCGGTGACTGGACCCGGTCTTACCTCCTCCTGACCTCGGTGAGTGCCCTACGTGGTGACCACATTGAAAATAAAAGCGAAATGTTGTGATCAAGGCTGCGGCTGAGTGCCGTCCGACGGCACCAAAGTAACATTGGACGGCACTCTGAGCACGCATTCGAGCGCCGTCCAAAGGCTCGATCGGCTGTAGAGGGGACCTGGGTCATCCGCCCCGAGAAGCATCCGTAGTGTGAAGAAATCTGTTTCACTCAAAGCTTGTTGGCCGTATCCAAGCGCCAATCAAGTCATCAGGGAAGTGTAGCGATTGACAATTTAGAAGATCGCACTATCAGCCGCTTGCTGCAGATTTTTTTGTCATAAAGTGCAACCAAACAAACCCACAGCAGCAAGTAATTTAAAACTTTTTGAGGAACCTCAAAATTCTTCAGTCATTCACTGCGTTTGATATCACCACACATCGCGAAACCCGCTTTTCGTGGGCGCGTCCAAGATGAATTGCCTTTGAAATTCGTAGGTAAGCCAGATGAGCACATTAGATCAACATGTTATATCACGCTACATCAGCTATCTGCAAAAGACAGTTCCTTAACCGAAGAAAGGAAGCAGACGACGGATGTCACCGGGCAGCTTCGGTGTCCATTTGGGAATTGGGATGAGTAGAGGCGCAGAGCCCACCAGCGCCAGCCACTTCCCTACGAACAACCGTCAACCACAAGGGATGACGGGTAGTCCTGATGGGCGAGGAAGTAGACGGCGAAGGGGCAGGCAATAATGGGGATTGGCTTGCGGAGGCTATGGAGCTGACGTCATGGCTCCCTCCTACAATTCTATCCTCCTTGGTTGTAGGAATTACTTCCGAATTTCGAATACGACACAAGTTCAAATTCGAGGGCGTGTAGCGGGCCTCTACAAAACACTCTTGAGGCACTGGCTGAACGAAAAAAGCCAGGCTGTGCTAGCAAGCGCCATGTATGAAAAGCGACAAGCTTTCATGCCATGACGCTTTAGGCGAGGAGTAGTTGTAATGGTAAATAAATTAAATATTAGGCAATTTACCAACATATACAGGAGATGTATGGGTCTCCATCAACGGGACAAGTCGCCTGCTTCATGAGGACCTTCTACGATGTTATGGGACATGGGCAGTAACCGTACGTGTGACCATGAATGCCTCCATCTCCCCGCAAAGGTAACCCATAGGCAGAGCAGGTATCACCTAGTATGCAATGCCAGGAATTAATTTTGAGGGAAAGGCCGTTCTTAAGCTGCTCGAGAACCTGCATGGCGATGCCCTAGTATATAACACACTGGAGCGGCTATAGCTAGGGTTCCATGTTTTCGGAATATACTTGTAGTGAAATTTAGAAGGTGTTTTCTCTTTTTTTCGCAAGTAGGGGGTGATATTTCGGTAGCGTATCAAAGAGTTCACATTGAATGCTGCGTTCGTGCTATTTAGGAGCACGGTGATAGTGTGACGCTCCTCTTGATAAGAACAACACATACGAGAAAATAATTTCCGGTGCAGCCCAGAGTGCTGACTCAGCAAAGAGATACGCACTTGCTGGGCTCGCACATAGAACGTTGAGTCCGCATGCGGCACCGATTCAGTCTTAACATAGAAGGAGGCCATTTTGCTTCCCTGTGGATTGCAGCTGACAGATCGCGCAATCTTTTCCGGATGAGCTATATCCGAGCGATGCAATGTCGCGTTGCACCTTGTCACTGTGACTGTAGTGATGCTAATGACGGTTTCCTATGGTAAGCGTTGTGCAATGCTCGTTTTAACATCGCAACCTGTTATATGTCTAGGGTTGAGAGCGTGCAACGACGGATCACATTGTTGTTGATCGACATGGATTACTCGGTCGGTCACGGAAGCAGGTCGTAGAATGAGAAGAACGTAAAATAAATTAAAATAGAGAGTTCACCTAATAGAGCGAGAGAAAGAAGATGCATGATATGCCTCCCCTACAGGGGATTGAGCCTACAGCCGCTCGATTAAGAGCCCGATGCTGAATGGCACTACTGAATGGCATGACGAAGCGGCATTTCATCAGGGGTCCTTTAAGTCGCGCAGCTTTTGTAGAACATTCACGTGACGCACGTGGCGCTTGCACTCGCCAGTCATGCCCGGCAGCTGGTGTGCTGTAGTGGCAGGCTTCCTGCCATGCTTTGTCTTGCCCCAGCATGGACTAGCCGGAGAGGCCACAAGTCGGAGCGAGCTCCCTGCGTCTCTAATCGCGGGTTGGCTGTACGAGAGCTCGAGCAGCAGGGACACCAGTGAAAGCTACCCGCTCGCGATTGTACCATTACCAGCTAGTTCATGCTAGGGTAAGACAGTAGTTCATGTTAGGGTAAGATGTACCTTGATTCAATGGGTAAAGTCGGATGACACATTAGGGAGTTTTAACGAGTCGTTTTTCAAGCACACGGTTCCGAAATCACGAACGGTACAGCTGGTCCGTTCCGTGAAACCGTACGTGAAATTTGACATACTTTAGCGAATCGTGAAAGTTGCGCGACCGTGTAAACGATGATAGTGCTTAACGGTGGCGCCATCTTCTAGTGAAGATGTGAAACATTCTGCAACGTGTAAATCCGTGGCGGACACCGTGGTGGCGGCTCGTGTTTCCGGCGTACGACTGATGTAAACAAGACGGCCGATGTAACATTTGCCGGTCGGAATTTCAAGAACTGCGAAGCTAGATGGAGTAAAAAGTATCTAAACAACCGTAAAGGTATGTGGTGTGTCTCCGTCATCCTGCACTTGAACGATCGTTCACGTTGTGTGCCGTCGAACCAAATTATTTCGTCTGCTCGCGGTCGCCACGGCAGCTAGTCTGCCCGCAGAACGCAAATATTTACTAGCATGCGTAGTTTACAGCATTCACGATCGCTTACCACATGTGAGCAGTCCTCGAAATGATTTGGTTCAACCTCTCAAATGAAGCAGACTAACAGGACGGCAAATCTCCTGCCGCTGTCCTAAGCCTAACGCTCGGCTGGGTCGGCGAAGGCAGTCGCCGAACGGACCGCCATCTTTTTTTTACCCGAGTCGCGAACGGTGCTGGCTGAGTTGCGGTGACGACTCCAGCGGCCGAAATGGGAGAAACGAACGAGAAGAGCCTCCCGACGTCCCGAACGACTCGCGCGCGCATGCGCAGTGGCGTCGCCGATGCGTTGGAGGGCGAACCGTTCGTGTGGAAACGACCTGCTAAAACTCCCTATTGTGTGTGTCACGGGAGTGGTTAAAAGCTCATGAACCCACTTACAAGCTTCGCGAGTCTTACTAGACTGTCATACGACCTTACTCGTAGGATCAAGGTGCATTTATTTCTTTATTGCGTCTAGTGCTTAACAGCGTCGCTTTCCGATCCTGCGAGCTTTGACTGGACGTACGCGGCAATACTGCCTAGACGCCGGGCAGTCCTTTCCAGCATGTCATGGGCATACTCGTTTACTCATCGCAGTGAGCAGCTCTGCGTCTGAACAGTGTTTGCATCAGCCAGCACTTGACACTTTGTTCGTAGAATTGAAAGCCTGCCATCAAAACATTAGGCGCGAGACACATGTGCGTCGAAACGATGCGAGCCAGCGTGCAAACCTTCGGAAAGATGGCTGCTCCGGCGTGCTGCACACAACAGTTTGCGACACATGCTTTGGATCTCTCATACGGCGCGTCGTTACTGTGGGCTCCTCCCAGTTCAGACAGATACAAGGAAAACATTTTTTTTTTTTTTTTTTACGTTTAAGCTGTTCCCGGAATACTAAGCTTTTGTACACTCTACATCTGTTGCAAATATATAGCGAATAAAAGCGCTCGTAGAGAGAATATTCGCTACAACAGCGATAAAAAGTCAGCTTCCACCGTCCTGTATTCGCTACAGACGCAAAAAAAAAAAGGAAAATAGCACCAAAATGTGGAGCCACCTAACATACAAAATAGGTACGTAGTGAATGAATCCATCCATAAAGATACAATTTTCCCCGCGCTGTAGCGGAAAGCATTTTTCAAGGTTAAGGGACCTTGTTTTTTTACCTTTTGCATTTCGGTTAAAATAGCTCGGTAGCGGATGTATCTCAGAGCGCATAGCACAAAGCCTAACTTGTGCTCGAAAAAGAAGAATCAAAGAAGTAAAATCTGCGGCCAATCGTGCTTTCTTTTTGCTTTTTTTTTTTTTTTTTTAATCTATCACCGTACCGTCGAGAGAGGGGGGAGGGAGAAGGATTGGGACGAAGGGTTGGCTGTAAAGAGAGAGCCTCAAGCCGACATTAAAAACAAAACCACGCTACAACACGACGTCGGTCCCGGGAAAACGCCAGCCAATGAGAAGCCATGAATTTTCAAAAGCGCGGGAGATGTACCAAAAGCGAGAAGCGATATTCAGACAAAAGGAGCTATAATGGAGGTAACAAGTGTTGACCTCCGCGGCGCTTTGCGCCGTGATTGTGTTGACTGTCCGTGCAAGTGCTTCGTTAGAACGGTGGAGTTAGTTCAGCTTGCCCCGGACATTGCAGTTGGCGCTTGCATTGATTGCTGGCATCGTCCGGTTTCGCACAGCGAATTGGGTAAGTTTTCAGAACTCATTCTTTTACCTCTGATATTGTAAGTATGTTTGTAGAAATGAACTGTCTTCTCGCCTAGCGAAAGTCTGGCGGATAACAGTAATTTAACTCGAAACAAATTAAGCTATAACTTGTCGAGTGTTCTGGATTCCGTTTGCGCTTGTGAAAACGAAGTGAACTAACTAAACCTGTTTTAAAGTGGTGCCAATCAGTCATGGCCAAGTCGTCGATGTGCGACTTTTTTTCGATAGATTGTTCTGTCGAAAAGCTTTCCGCGTTCGTTTCGTCGACACTCTTCGTGACGGTTCGTCGCAAGGTGAGTCGATGAACCGTCGCATTTCGTGAACAAGTATCCTCCTGCGACGAAACGTCGTGGCAGGATATGTGTTCACGAAACGAGCTTCCACGAAACCATGCAGTGTCGACGAAACGCGTGTCCATGAAAAGTTGTCCATGAAACGCAGTCCCACGAAACGAGTTTTGATTAAACGATAGGGACCCGTTCTAAAGCGTGTCCAGTGGTCCGCGCGGCCTGAAAATTGAGAGTTCGTTGTCTCCATAACTGCGTGAACCCGTCAACTTAGAGAGATGAAGAGAGAGAGATATACGTCTTTATTTTGCCGATTCCGGCTTAAAGCGGTGAAGGGCTACGTACGGGTGTCTCGGTCAAAGTCCTTAGACACCCTGGATACGTGCTCCAAGAGATGACGCTGGGAGGGCTTACAGTGTAAGATGTGAGTAAGCCATTCCTTCCAGTTGGCGGGGGTTGGGAAAGGGTGCGTGTGTGTTGGGGGGGGGGGGAGGAGGGTTGGGGAGAGTTGACAGCTCCACAAGATATGTTTAGAGGTAGAGCAGGATGGGTGTCTGGGGAGGTTGAGGATACGGTACATCCAAACGTGATGATAATCTAATCATCCACATTTCGTCACTGCTAGCTTTGTGCCTGCCGTATGAGTGGTAACTTGGTGCGCCCCCGAGTTTCCCGGAAGCTTCAAGTCGTTCTAAAAAAGTTGATTTAGTGGTTTTCGATGACGCTCGGTAGGTTTCGAATTAAAACCATGTGTATTTTCACTAATTAAAAGTTAATTAACGAATTCTAATTAATCAGCCGCCTTATCGCAAAGATTAGCCTCCCGCATAATGTCCCCCTGGCCGTATAACTTACCTGCACAAACCGCATAAATGTAACTTTCACGCTTTTGTCTTTTTAAATTTGTAAAACTTAAACATAACAAAAAAAACACTTCGTATATATATATATCCACAACGCCGCCAAATCGAAGAATATCCTATTTTCAAGGACACGCACAGAACCCACATCACAAACAAAAAACGAGGGTTATTAAATAAAACCATTCGCTGAGCTAGACACATCTGCCCCTGTTCCTTTTCCCACCTCTGTAAAATGTTTTCCTCCACCTGCCCCAGTCTCGGGTTAATTTCATCGTGGTTACCTTCGACATTAAGTTCCCTAACAAAACGTCGGCTGCACATCTGAACCTTCCTTGACAATGCTTCAAATGTTCCAGTTGTTGTGAACAATTTATGTTAATAACAGTTCACGGAAGGGGTCGGGAGCTCATCTCTTTTCTTTTTGGAAAATGAGATACTAGGGAAATGTTGAGAAACTGAAGCGTGGTCCGAAATTACGTGATACAGGGCTTCTAAACAAAAATGTTTATTCTCTTAAACTCTGACAAACGAGCTTTTCAGAATATTACAGGATGTAATAGTGAATTTTTTAGGATTTTCATGGTAATTTTTTCTACTTGTGTTTCCCTAGCTTGCCCTTGAGCTGGAACTGCAATTCAGAAAGAAAATAACTGAAATGGAGAGAGAAAAAATGCAACTGCATGCTTGCGGTGTTTCGACGAGACCAAGGAAATGAATCCAGCTTGTTTGTCAGCATCGACAAGCATTTGAGGCCTCCGAAAACCCGGTTTGAGCTCATCAGTCTGGTAAATCGCATTGTTCGCTATTTAGTTTAAAACATAATTGTTATATATTATGAATCTACTCAGCCTTGACAATAATATTTTACATACGGTGTAAGTGAGTGTGTATGTTTATTCAATATTGCAGCTAGAATGTCCAGAGGTCAACGTCGTGGAACCTGGGACGAAGCGATTTCTTGGCACCGACCGAAAAGTGAGCTGGTGTTCAAGCGACCAAAAGATGGTACTCAAGACAACATCGATGGAGCCAGCACTGGTGCTCTGCCTGGGAGTCTATTATGTAAGAAACATAACTTACACAGTGGCGTTTTCTTAGCTCCTGGAACTAATTCAAATAGCGGCGGGCGACGCCAACTGTCGCCAAAGTTGGAGAAGGGTACGTCTGAAGGCCCTCTTAAAATCTTTGACAGCCTGAAAGAGTGAAAAAGCTGGACCGACGTTCCTATACAGTTTTTGAAACTAGTCACGTTTCCTTATATACGTAAAAAACTTTCTAAAAACTCACCAGGATTCACTGTGCCAATATTTAAAGATCAAATAAATACGTTTCACATTGTTTAACTTTTGCTTTATGTATCTTTTTGTTGCGTTTTTTTGGCTGATTTAGTTTAATGCTTTACTTTCCAGTACCTGTTGAAGGCACCCTATGATCTACCTTCTATACAGGCTGTCTACCAACCTAGCAAACAAAAGACCTCTAATTGTCAAATAATTTGTCGAGTTTAAAAAAGTCGGAGAATTTTCACCTCGCAGTCACGTAAATTAAGCTTTTTTTTCTCCGAGCGACTGCAAATCACGCGCGTGTGGTGTGGCATAATGGCATGCAACTCGGCTATCGTGCCGACGCAAATCTCTGAAACTCCTATCGCATTCCCATAAAACGTTCGCACTAAGATGAGCTTCTCTCCTTGTGCTCGCGCTAAAGGATATATTTAGCGAGAAATATCAAAGAATAGACTGACAAGGTAGTATGATATAGTGCTTGCTCAACGCCTTGTTGGCCGTCAGATATACCAGTGTTTTCTAAACATAAACTGTGCTTCAGGGTCCAGATACATCCTGTCCCCTTTGGAATCAGGCAGGGAATTATGATGAAGTAGGGGAACCTGGAAAAGGCGGCGAATTTGTAAGCGCCATATTGGTAGACACCCAGGTATATTACTGTCTATAGACGCTTTACACACGTGCCAGACTACGGCCGCCATTGCCGACCTTCACTTGGCTTACCGAGATATGAGCCCCTTGAAACGGGCGTCGACGAGCCTCCACAGAGGCCAATGCTGAGGAGAAGGACGCAGTAAAATTTAAATTGGCAATGACCTGGCCTGCAACGGTAATGACGAAGTGAAACAAACGGACTAAGAGGAAACAAAAACTGAAGGTCGGTTATGGCGGCGCCCATGCAGAGCTGCTGCAAAGCGTCTATAGGAAGCTGATTAAGTACACAGCGCAACACGGCGCAAACACACGATCGCTGTGCTTTTATTTTAGTCATTTTTAAAGTTTTAGGGCTCTCTTCCAAACAAGTAGTTTGGTGGCAAATGTTTATTTGGGGGCACTAAGGTTACAGAAGGAAAGGTTAGAGAAGGAAAGCTCCAATCGTGCTACGTCGCTGCGTGTGCATGTGCTTTTCACGTTCTTTTCCAAAATGCCCTCTCAACATACCACCCCCTTGTAAGGTGTTTGCGTAGTGAAGTTTCGTCGTCCGCAAAACAGCACAGAAGAATGCAAGGCTTTCATAGTGTCAACGTGGATTCTATGAAGGATTCGTCTCAACCTGACACCCAGCAATAGCGGGAAGTGCGACTGGAAGCTGTGCTCTGAATTAGAATATGTTAGCATGAGAGTTGGACTTAGAGCTGGAGTCGGTGGTGCCTCCAAGTAGGTGTGTGCCAAATGGACGTGTTCAAAAATTCACACCCTAATGGAAAGGCACTGTTCTCTGGGTGGTACTACCATCTGCCTTAGCTTATCTTTTTGTTTTCCCAAATTTAGCTGTAAAACTGCATTCTCTGTGTAAGTGATTTTTCCGGGATGCTAGTTCATGCGAGAACTTCGGCTGGTGGAGGTGAGTGGAGTAGTGGCTTTTTCAACTCTGATTATGACCTAAGCTCTGACTCGGAAAATTACAGCTTGCCATTGGAGAAGAAATTAAAACAATGGCGGAAGAAATGAAATGGATGCATCGATGTAATTAATGTGTGCTGCATCGAAAATTACATTTCCAAGGTGGAAATATAGAACAAACATCAAGAGCGAAATGAAATCTCTGTTTGCCCGTTTCTCAGTATTTGTTTCCCATGCATATATCCAAGAATAAATTATGACATCTATTCACTTTTTCATATCACTGAAAAACAACACACTGGCAGTGCATCACTCCTAGAAAGGACCTAACACAGAAAGGGTTAAAAAAAAACTGGAAAGTTCTAATTGAGCAGGACTATCTCAGATCTAGGGACCACCTCGCCTCCAAGATACAAGTCTAGGCATTCTTTAACAGCTTCGTCTCCTGGACGTGCACCATGCATTTCACCCGATTTTGCCACTCTGAAGGAATACCGATGCCTCCTAAATTCCACAAGTTCCAGTTTTTCAAGTAACAATACAGTTTCCTTTCCTGCAGAAAAAATGCTGCTTATCTGAGAAAACTGTGCATCATCTCCCTTGCTCATCACAAGCACATCACCAACATGGTATGTAATGTGCAACGCAGTCACTGACTTAGCCTGCCAGGCAGTACCATCAGGAAGCATGTCTTGAACGCAAGCCAGCAGCTGAGACTTTTGAACAGGCTTCATGCCAGTCATAATGGCAGCTTCATCAGTGAAAAGCTCACTAAACTCATAGCTCTGCAGCAGTTGGTGGCATTCAGCAAGAGTCTTACAGATATTTTTGTAGTTTTTCACTCTTGCTGCAACATTTTTGAAATATTGATGCTTCGCCTCGAATCTCATACACCAAACCTGCTTCAGTGGGCCAAAAAGGGAGATCATCCTTGGATAGTGGATGAGGTAGTGAAGCTTTGGAATGAGCTGTACCGAAGGGTAGCAAGCAACAAATGCGCGAAGAAACTCCTGAATTTTTACCTCTAAGTACGACAGAGACTGTGCAGGCAATTCGTCAGCCAAAACAATGTCAACTACTTCTCCCAGCAGA
The DNA here is from genome assembly GCA_013358835.2 of Ixodes persulcatus. Lineage (NCBI taxonomy): Eukaryota > Metazoa > Arthropoda > Arachnida > Ixodida > Ixodidae > Ixodes > Ixodes persulcatus. Next base: position 32,515 of record JABSTQ010003994.1, read on the forward strand.
AGGTACACTTCCCAGTGTTCATTTCCTTCGGGAATGCTGGAGGCAAAAATTTGTGGGAAGAGGCGGAAAAGGCACCACTTTTGTGAAGCAGTGCCCTTCATTGTGCTCTTGCGGTTTAGCGAGGCAGCGCTGAGCTCAGCCGGCCGGTTTGTCTTATCATTGCGGCCATACTGGAATGTGACTACCTTTTCGAGGTCACCTTCAGACAGAATGCGGTCTTGAAAAAGCCCTTTCAGAACATGTTTCAAAACAAATGGGAATGCTCCCTCAAACAAATCATGCATCAAGTCTGGGGGCAGATGCAAGGTGGGGTCAAAGTCTTCGAGCAAGGCCATGGCTGATCGCTCATTTACTCCATACAGCCTCTTGTAGAGGGATGGGTTTACTTCAATAGCAGCCAAATGGCTGTCATGAAGCTGCTTTGATCGAACTTCGCACAACTCCTCTCTCGTCAGTGATGCAAGTAGTGACACATGTGCCATACAAAAACGGCATACTGATCCTCGTGAAAATGAGCAAGTGAAGCCCCCAAGACGATTCATTGAAAGGTTGTCTCCACTGCATGCAAGAAGACAAACTTTCAGGGAAACTTTGTGGGATGCAGACTGACATGTAAGCCATTGTTCTGCAGCTCCTTCAGTTCTTCAAGGAGTGGCTTGAGAGCAATGCCTAGGCCATATTTCTGCACATCAGCATACTTTGCAATAATGGCCAGATGCAGGAACTTCAGTTGGGAGCGGAGCCTAGGGTGAATGTCTAGCACACTGAAGTACACAGCAAGAAGTTTGTATTTACCCCGGGCAGGACCAAGTGGATTGGCTATTTCTAGCTCGTCCATGTAGAGCAAGAGGTGCACAAGTTTCTCATTTGCGTTTGTACGGCTCTTGTACATAGAGCCGTCTCGGAAGCTGCGCAACATAGTGGTTTGAGCTCGCTCAGGCTCTACTAGATGTTCATCAACGTCCTTACACTGAGAAAAAATGTTTTGTAAAACTTTGCCAATTGAAACATACTGGAAAGACGCACGGTTATCGTGTGCATAGCTAAACTGCTGCGGCTCGGTATATGGCAGGCTGGCCTTTGCATACTGGTTCCTCTGATATTTTGAGCGAACTGCATCAAATATGCCCCTGTAGAAAGGTGCAGCCAAGAACAAGCGCTAAACCTTCAGGTTCAACGCTAGAGTACAAGGTTAGCTCATGCCTTACATGATCAGCAAAACTTTGCAAGTATACACGAAGCAGATTCTCGACTTCCAGAAAGAGGCCTTCACAAACGGAATAAGGCACTTTCTGCTTTTCAGCCACATTGAAGAAGAGCTTTGCGACTCTTTTTCGAAGCTCACTGATGAGGCGTTGCAGGGTTGGTCGTTCCAATTCTGGAGATCTGCCGGGAGGTGAGCCAGGCGCACTTTGCTCAAAAGAGAGCGATGACGCAGCAGTTGCATCAGCTGGGCCTTGATCGCCGACTACGGAACTGTCGTGGGATGGCTCTGCTGTATCCCGTCCAGACTCGAACTCATAAGAGCTCGAAGACGCGACAGCAGCATGGTCGATCCAACCTTGGTCGATCCAAAAACTGTCGTCGGAAGGCTCCGCTGTATCATGTCCAGACCCGAAAGCGGAAGTCGAAAGCCATTCCTTGTGTTGACGGTAGAAATGACTCCGAGAACTCCCCGTGACACTGTACTTTTTCTGGCAGCCTTCAATACCACAGGACACAAAAAAGTTTGGGTCCCAAGTGTGTGTACGTTCAAGATGTAGAACAACATAAGTGAGCTTCGGGGAGAAAAAAGGACATCTGGGACACCGGTACAGGACTGCGGTGTCCATGATGACGACAAAATCAAAGCTTTGCTCGACCTGTTTTTGTCACCACTCTACGAAGGCCATGTCCGCATCCTCCACCTTCCGAAACTACGTAGAGGCGAAAGCGACAGTGGAGCCAAAGTGGAGCTGAAGTAAACAGCAACAGCAGCAGCTGAGGCGGCTGAGGCATCAACTGGTGCTCCAGCTGCTCCAGCAGCTTTGACTTCCGCCAGAGTTTCGGACGCGGAAAAAAATAAACACAAAAAACATTATTATTTTTGTAAGTGTTGTCTTGGTCAGCTGTTTAATACTTTATTTTAATTAAACATTTAGGTTTCGCTACAACTTCGGCTACAATCAGAGTTCTCGTTACAAGCAGTTACAACCAACCGGCTTCCAGTCTGGCTTTTGGATTCGATATAGGATTCTCAAAACGCGCGCAAGACCGCGAGTCCGGTGGCAGCAGAAGCAGAAGTGAAGCAGCCGGGCTCAACTGGCTTAACTCTGAAGCTTGCATTAGCGCGCTCGAAGTTGGAAGGTTACCGCCGATCCACCGGTACGAAGCATTGTACAGTTTCGTGCCACGGCCGTTACAACGTCGACGCGATGTCTACTGCTGTGTCGGCTCCCTCGTCCTCAACTGCCTCAACGCCCTTGCATTGAGCCCGGGAAACATGCTGAATGTCTTGTTTCCTTTGGACATTCAAAGAAAAAGTGATAAGCTTCTCTGGCAGCCCAGAAACTGGCAGATTTGCGAGAGGGCCTGCGGAAAAGCGACCTTGCTCACTTGCTTAAGGATCGCCTTCTAATTCAGGTGAGTACACTGATCACTCATACAGCATTTATGATGCACCGAAATGAGCACAGCGGGCCAACCGGTGTGTGAACTGTTTCGATCATGGAAGCTAATGGCGCCATTACTTTGCGCGATTTTAATGGAAACACCAATTGAGCTTTGCTGTAACGACTTTCTTAGAGAGTTTCGCTATATAACGTGTTACATTTCCTCACGACAAACCGATATAGTCCAAACCGTGATAAGCTTAGCAGCAATGGTATCTGTTTCGGAAGTCACGCGGGGTTGTAACTTACTGTAACCATGCAAGCCACTACTATCTAGCTCTCACTAAATTTAAACCTGGCGTACATATGCAGTAATGTATGAAAAGCAACGTTTGAGCACCAAGGAACGAGCACTTTCGGTAGATTCCTAAAAAAGTTTTTCGCAATTGTCGAGGCAAGTTACGAAACAAGCAAAATAAAAACAATCACTTTATGTATCGTGCAGGCTCCTTGCTTACAGTAAGATATGCAAGCAGGCAAAACAAAGAATCTTGAGGCTTTGATTGCCGGGCTGCACTTTGTGGGCGCTTTTTTGTTTAGCTATTCTTGTTGCTAGCACAGACTCTTTTGTACTGACCTAATTGTGCCTGCAAACAAAATGGCAAAAACAGGCTGGTGTTCTGGCAAATGTTTTGTTTGCCTACGAGCTAATTGATTTCAGTAGCAAGCAGCTCCATGCATTGATATGGCCTGTCTTTTTGACCTGCTGTTAGAGTGGTAGAACGTATACATAGTTCTCACGGGCGTCACAGCTGGGGCTTATGGGATAAGTTCTGTTTGCACCCTGTACGCATTGCCATAGCGGCCGAGGCAGTGTTTGGTGTCTGGTAGCGTCACGCCGCAGGGATGCGCTTTTACCTTTCTCTTAGCGTTTCTGTAATTGTGTAGTGTTTTTGTAGCACACCAGTGTCGATGGTGTTGCGGCGGCGGCGCCGTTTACCCAGCTAAGATGCTGCGAATTCTAATGCGGCAAGTACGGCCACATTTCTTCGTTTGCAGGCAAACCTTTGGCTCTTCGGCTCTCATAAAGAGGCTTGTTTTTTTTTGCCTGCCAACTCGCCTTGCTCAGCACGACGATACGATTCGATGGGAGACGCATCGCTGTCAGGCTCTTCACCCATCCACTTGTGACAGTTATGGGCATCCAGGGCCTTGAAGGCGTTCATCTGTTGCAGCGACATGTAGTTCGTCGACAAAACCAGGTAGTTAATTATGTCCATGTGCGTCGTGGCTGACTGCACGTCCACATCTGTAGTGGTGTCCGTGCCGACGCGTAGCATATATGAATCGACGCCGTCATACATCTTCACCTTAAACTCGTACCGAGCCCATGTGGGGCCCACAAGCTCTTCAAAAAAAGAAGGGCAGAACTCATGGCGAATGGCTTTTGCCATCTCGCTGCACACGCTATACAAATTCCGCAGCGAAGTAGCAATTGAGCGACGCTCATGCGGCGGCAGCGTCCGCGTCTGCTTCTTAGTACCTGGCAATGGCGGCTGGCGGGTGGGAGTAGAGGAAGTGACGTCACGCGGGGACTATGTATCGGTATGCATGGATTAGGAAAACCCAAGTGTTGCATTTATTTTGTTGCCTTCATTCATAGACTCATTAAATAAAATAGTTTGAACCCCTAACCTAAATTGTGTTGGTACAAAATAACGCAAATAAGTAGGTTTTTTTATCTTGCAGATGCACAATGAACGGTTCAACTGCTTTGTTGATCTTGACGACGACACCACAGTGCCTGGTGGAGCACTGATCAACGTGATCACTTTAACATCTCCTGACGAGACTGCTGAACACCCGTAAGAACCTTTACAAAACTTTTTTCATTGAAGTGCCCATTACCTGTAGTTTCGTTTTGTGTTCTAAAAGTAATCAGAATGCATTCTGCTGTTACCAGCAAAGCCTTAAAGGGGCACTGACGCCCCTAAGGCAGGGGTGGAAGCAAGCTGCAGCCTTTTGTAGCAGTTCTGGGTGCAGCAAAGATGCCCCTTTGGAGCAGTTTTGGAGCAGTAAACGTTCTGCTTTGGAGCAGCTCAGGAGCAACAAAAGTCGAGTTTCGTAGCGGTATAAGTAAATCCTGGAGCTGGTCACCAAGGTCAAACTAGGGGCTATACATGGTTTGCACATGACGACATCCAAAGAGCGCATTGATGGCCACCAGGAACGAGGGAAAGAAGGAGCTTCCCTCTTACCAGGACCCTCTTTTCTGTCTCGCAGATTTGCCCAGATGTCGCTATTCTCCTCCCAGAAAAATATAGAAGATTAACCTGTCACCAAAAATTCCTACAAAAGCAGCTTCTCTCTCCCTGTCTTTCATTGTGGTCAAAAGTGTGCGATGTGACGTCAGTACAAGCCATGTATAAGCCCAGATGTGTTTTTCTAAATACAAAAAAAAATATTACAATGAAATGCATCTCCTTGTGACATTTCAGAACCATTTCCAAACATAACCTCTCCTTAAATGTATTCCAGCCCATAGCATAAAAAGCAAACATCGTAATTGCAATATATCTGAATGGCACCTATTGAGAACTGTCCTGGTAGCGGGTTGGTTCCTCTTATGGATTTACAACAGAGAAGGCATAGTCAACAAAAGAAGCACAACTTAAGCCTTATGAAAACCAAACATTGTGCCTATTAGACAATCCAAATCACAACTTCCATATCTTGGAAACAAAACCATTTCAAGATGTAATAGCATAGTATGAAATAACGCCCAATACTAACTGATTACAGTTTTCATTATTAGGATATACAAATGTTCCAAGTCCCCTGTTAAGCAAACATGAAAGTATTCCAATATCTAAGTTAAATGTCTTAAAATCTACTTTATCAGAAAAAGTAAAAATGCAAAATATTGAAAACTTAATATTCCTGCTCATGCAGACGCACTTAATTGACCCTTACTAAAAGGACATGACTGACTAGAATGAAAAAAAAAACAAGCTTGTTTAGGGGTTTAAAAAAAAAATGACTGACAAAACTAGCAAGTAAGACCATAAAACCAAAGGTTTCCTCAAAAGCCAATTGTTTGGATGCCGATAATAATCCCTGGAGAAGAAGAATTGGGGACAAAGGACAAACACAAATGAAACCTGTGATCTAGCACAACGGTTTAGAGATTGTGTTGCTCAGCAGGACATTCCCACTGTTCTCTTTGTCCTCCCACCGACTTGCTGTTTGTGTACCAGCACATGTATTCGCCGCGTGCGTCATTTACAAGAAAGTTTATAGATGAGGCAACCAACTATCGCATTTATTCTCATGTTTACGACACAACTCAGGAGCGGAGAAGGGGTCTCAGCAAAAGCGCACACCCCAAACACGCAAAACAAGATATTATGCCCAATGTTTAATTTTCTAGAGCAGTTATCGCTTTCCCCAGAGATTAGATGATAGGTGAACACATGGCTCTTAGTTACGTTTATATATCACAAAGCCCTAAAAGAACGCCTACCCAAAATCAAAAGATAAATGGTGCGTGGTGGAAGGGCACTGCAAGTTACGGGAAATGGGAACTCTCAGATTTCAAAATTTCCTATTTGTTCCCTCACCACAGTGTCTGGTTTTAAATATCATGATTAACTATCAGCAGCTAACCTGCAAACTCTGTATTTTCATTAATGAAATCACAGATCGCAGACAGCGAATTCGCGTTCCAAAGTGCTATAAGTATGCGAGAATTTGCATGAACTCCCCAGTGACGGGTACGGCAGCAGGATGCGGATGCATGCGCATTCGCGCTTCACAGTGCGATGTACATGCAATAACCCGCTACAAACTTGGATGTCACGGGAACGAGTTAGCAAACAAACGCGGGAGCGAGTTAATATTATGCATGTCAGGGGACAGATAACCCGCAGATTGCGGACGCTGCAGATTCGCATGTCACAGTGCGATAAGCACGAGGGAGGGAACACGCTGTGAACATGCCTTTTACACGTACTGATACCGCAGATCGCGTGGTTGATGTGATTAGAAAAACGGGATGGGTGATTTTCCGGGGCTGGGCGTTCATACGAGACTTTACGGTATACGCAATTTAATGCGAGCGGTATTTCGAATACACGCATCCATGTTTAACGCCACTGTCCAAAAAAAAAAGAAAATTAAAAAAAGAATTAGACGACGAACTGATGCGTCAGCACTTCTGACAAAGCCACCCATGCATGTCCTTCGGGGATCAGGCTCCTACACGCTGCTGACACGACCACATCGGTATGGTGGTTCCATAACATTGGTTTCGAATTATCTAAACGAACACAACACGGTGAACCACTGCCACGAATCTTTCCAGGCTAGTTTTGGCGCAACATTCGCGCTTGGGAGCAGGGTGGCGCAGTGAAAGTGGATTGGCGCAATTGGCGCAGTACTTCCACCCCTGCAAAGGTCTTATTTTTCTTTTTGTCTAGAACGATGCAAGTTGTAGTCATACACACAAAAAACACCACAATGCAAAAAAAATAATAATTCCCACATGCGCGCGCTGTTTTTATTTTTGGCTTTTTCTTTCCCTCTTACCTGCTCGCTTTTTTTTTAATTTGTGACGTCAAAAATTATTAAATTTACGAACTTTGTAAGCGACATTTCTACAATATTTAATAACAACATTCGTAAGACGTTTTTTTACAGAATTGCGAACGCACTATGGCCCTTTTCGAAATACCGAAAATCGGAGTCCAGAGTGATGTCGCCTCCAGGTTTTTTATCCTCCCTCGGAAAACGTGGCGGCGCTCGGCACATGTAGCACTGAGGATGATCAGTGAGTCGGGGAATCAGAGGACGAAGTTGTCTTTTTTAGCGACGACCTCTCAGACTTTGAGAATGAAATCGTCAACTGAATTTGGTGTCTGTGTTCTGTAGTTTCGGTTGTTACTCCGCCGGGGCAGCCTTTCACACAGAACCGTCGCAGCGTAGCCCCTCACGTCGCTCACAAAAGTCCACTGCGCGTCCTCTTCAACCTCACACAGTTTCAAAGAATTTTAGATCGCTGAAAGGGCCCCAAAAGAACTAAAACTCGAAAGTGAAGCGTCGTCTGTTCACAGCGATTGCCGGCAGACACGGAGAAGAGCACGATCGCGGGACTTGGGTGAACACGACACATCGTGTCTGAACCGTTCCGAGGCGTGAGAGAAACTCAAGTTGCAGGACGACTCAATCTTTGACATCATTGCACTGGTGCGGATTGGGTGGGAACTTCAAATTCGGCTTTGGGAAATTGTTCTTTTTACTTCACAAATACTGAGTTTCAGAGCTTATAATTTTGAGAGTAATGTCCAGGCATGGTTTTCAGTCGTTGCGGAGTACAGAAAAAATATAGGATTTTGACCAGTCAGTGCCCCTTTGATGCAAGCCTTACCTCACTTCCTTATTACGACAACCTTCAGTTTTTATCGTTATCAATAGATGGCCGATAGGCGTGAAATACATAGCTGGGAGTGGGGTAAAAAAACAGAAGCCTGTGCAAAGGCATGGTGATAAGAAAAGCTTCAGAGAGAGAAGAAAACTAGGAGCATAACTGAGGCTGAATTGAAGTGCGTCGGGCAGCCTGTGGCAGTGGCGTAACCAGGAATTTTTTTCGGGGGTGACTGAGGTGGCTGGGAGTCCATGACTTGGGGTACGGAGAGGGGGAGGGGGGGGGAGGGGGGTCAAAATGCATGTGTACATTATAGAGTCGGCTGGATTTTGGGGGTGGAGGGAGGGAGGGAGGGAGGGGGGGGGCTGAAGCCTCATTGGAGCCCCCCCTGGCTATGCCCCTCCCTGGCCTGTTGGTAGGGTCAGAGTCAAGATTCCTTTGTTATCGCATCCTATAGACATACGTTACCGTCAAAAATTTAAAAAAAGCCTAGTGTTTCAGTTCACTACTGCATACAGCTTGCACTTGCTTTTAAGAATAGCCTGTACACTAGGCTTGCTCGTTTCCACAGACAGTATGCAAACAGAAAATGTGCTTGATTGTAACATGTGGGAATGGGCTGAGTTTAGTACAGCTGAATGGTAAAAAGCAGCAGCTGCTTTTTCGCTCTTGTGTTCGCTTCTGGGTACTCCAAATCTATTGAGGTTTCACTGTAGTGAAAACTGTGCTATTTTGCCATTTTGAAATTACCATAATTGTGGTCTAATAAGGGGAAGTGACTGCAGTTATAATTTTGGCTCTTGCTTTGTATTTTTAAATGCGGAGCATTTCTACACGGACATCAGCAGTTTTCTTCGTCCCTGGGGTACATGACTTCTATTGTAAAGCACTACTACTAATGTTACTGCTACAGCTAGTATCACTACTGCTATAACTATTACCATTACTACTATAGCTACTGCCACTAATACCACTAACCTGCTACTACTACTACTGCTACTTTTTAAGACTTTTCTTTTCAAAGCGCATTACACAAACAGCTTCAGTATTACAGTTTTATATAGTTCATACACCGCTAATAGACCAACTCCACACTTGTCACAGCTAATTTGCTGACAGTAACTGTGGTTGTTTAAATTTCCACGCACCAGCTTACTTTAAGATTTCCCACTTTGTGCTTCATAACATTTTTACACAATTCTTCTTCATTCTAATGTGCTCCACCCCAGGACAGCCACGGGAAGAGATTTGTCCCCCCCAAGAAGTGGCGCTTGTGGAAGTAGCGCTAGTGGAATGGACAGTAGTGGAAGTGGCGCTAGGGGAGTGCTTCTACAAAGGAATGAATACACGTTGCCGAAAATGCCTCTTAACATAACGGCCTGCCTGAGCAGAGTGAAACAAGGAGATGTGCCTGACGATCTGAGGAGAAGGATCATTGACTGGATCTTTTACGGGATATCATCAGAAACACTGTAAGTAATGGCTGCTAAGTTGTACAATTGAGTACACGAAATTTCTGAGTAGGCAGGACCTGTTTTTGATTCAATAATGCCATTAACTCAAAGTCTTAAAATCCGGAAAATAAAGCGGCAGCCAATGGCAGTCTCATATTTGCCTTAAATGATAGTAAGAGTGCTCAAAAACTTGGCAAAAATGATTTTCGAATTAATTTTTGTGCTCGAAAATAGGACTTATCTTGGCTTCTGTTGAGAGAAAGAGGCTTAGGCTGCCTACCACAAGCATCTGCAGGAATGGCCTGCAAGACGACGTCGCGTCGTCTCATTTGTACACATTTTTTGTCAAGCTCTTTTTCGAATTTAGTATTCAAATTTGTCTATATGAAGGAAAAATGTTAAAAACAACAAAAAAAAACTGGACAAAAAAGCAGTTTTCTACCTGCACCCTTTGTTTGGATGCTGTTTTCGTTGTGTTTTTTGGTACGACCTGTGTCAGCTGTGCACACCACTAGCACGAGAAGACTTTTTGTCGATGCCGGCGGCATCAGTGATGACAACGAACACCAGAGTATGATCTCCGAAGGCAGTTCACCGGATTGGGTCAGCCCAAGTTGCGGTGCAAGCAATGTGCTCCCCTGAGAAGCCGAGTCAGTGAACGAGAGGGGAAAGAGGAAAAACTCGTTGGAGGTTGTTTATTAGAAACTTTAAGCACATACTACAGTCAATATATGCACATTTTTTATGAAAAAAGTGTCCTTGACAGCACCCTTGCACTGCTTTTTTTTACCGATTTCCTAACATCAGCTATGTTGGCAAGTCAGTAGGGTAGAATTTAACAGATTGCATGCAAGTTTTAACCGTGTAAACTGTCCATGAACGAACAAAAAGTCGACATTAACCATGAGACACATAAACCCACATTTGGAAAGCTGAAATTGCATCAAACTGCATTGCAAACCAGTTGGATGTCATTGCGATAGTTTGTGCAGCGGCTGCATGGTGCGCTTTCTCTTCCGAGCTTTACAAATAAAGCAAGGCTCTAGATAGTTAAATAAAGCATTACATGAGCTGAACAACATGCTGCAGCCACAAATAAAGGCGTTTGACACATTTACTTGAGTGTACCTTTAAAGTCTCTTGATGCGTCTCATAACTGAATGCAACCAAAACGAATTACGAAATGGGAAGTGGTGACAAAGAGGTCCATCGGCTGCTGGGGGAGGGAGGAGCGTAATTAGTTGCTTTGATATTGTAGCCAATAGAAATGGCAGTTTGCTGCTTACAAAGCTTGCAGTTTGCTATTGAGTTCCATTGTACCTTCGAATTAGTGTTTTTTAGAACTTTTGCAGAGAGATCTCGTGTTATTCAAAGTATGCCCTGAAAATCTTTTCAACATAAGCGGGTAAAAATTCAAGATGCATTGGCAATCGCTTAGGCTTTAAAAAGAAACTCCAGAAGTTACCCACATTTTGAGTTCACTGAGTTAAAGGTCCTACTGTAATTCTCAGTAGAAACTAATTATTAAAACTTAGCAGATGGGTGTGCAAAATATGTACATCATCTGGAGAACTTAGCCAACTTTTCGTCATTTGGCTACCGAAGGCCAGACATACCTATAAAAAGATATTTGTGCCCCAATGTGTGCCCGTTCACGTTGCTGTTTTGTGCTGTAATGCACTGAATGTTTTTGAGAGTTCTGATCCATCTTTTTTGCATTAGGTAACCGCGGAACTACAGCTCTATAGCTGCGTCTCTCGTCGCTGTGCATCCTGAACTGAGGGACTCTTCAGACACAGGCTACGTATAGAATTTGCTGTGCTTGAAGCTCACAAGTATGCAGTGATGTGATTGCTGCGCCATTTGCGCCAAACTGCGCCAAAGAGCTTACCCTGCTACACCCTGAAACATTTGACCAAAATGTGAGGAATTTGCGCCAACATATTGCCAGAACTTAAGTTCACTTAAATAATACTGAAAATATAACAGCTGCAGGCATCGCTACCGGGCGGGATGGTTAGGGTAGGCTTAAGTGGGTTTTCGGGACTTAAAATAATCGCCTTAAATAACATACTATTCGATTTGATTATGCACCAAACACTGACAGTACTCGGATGTTTCACAAGAAGTCTCGTGGTCTGTTCTGGTAGGTTAGTTAGCTTTGTTGAGTGCGCTTCTCACCGCATACTGGTGTACTGCAGTAAGTGACAATTGCGAACTAGGCGTCGCGATGTTACGTGTCTTGCTTCGCCGCAGCGCACCCGCGTGTTAAGGGGAAAGGTACTCCTCCAGAGCGAGACGTGGTGCAAGAAGAAACATATGGACACTTTTGTAGGTTTATTTTTAATGCTTTGTTTGTTGTCTGAATTAAGAATTGCAGTTTTGTTAAAACCCCCCCCCCCCCCCTAGAATTTCAAGGACACATATATCTAGGTGCTCAAAATGATTGTATTTTAACATTTGTTCAGTGGGATTACGTACCTAAAATAATCATTCACGGCAGTTTGCACTGTCCTTCATCAGTCGTCTTCGTGTTACCGCGTCTGGTGCTTCCATACGCAACTAAAAAGCTAGTGTTTGTTCGCCTAATATTTGCCGTCTCTCCTCCTCACATTTGCAATGATATAAATGAAAATGAAGTATGCGGTTATCCTCCAAAAGCTCTTTTTTGCTTCTCCAAAATGATCTTTTGGCTGCTCCAATAGCTGCTTCAAAATGACTACGACCAATCACATCACTGAATATGCTAAAACCTCTCTTGTGGTAGGCAGCATACACTAGATCACATGCTGTGCACCCCAGCCTTAAGGTGGTTTATTCAAGACTGGCATCATTATGTTGCTTTGCAGCTGGCTGTTTTTTTTTTAATGCACAGCTGATATAAAGATATTTTATATGCTTTTTTTACTAGCTTTGTGAGAAAAAAAAAATAAGCCATTTGGTCAGAAAAGAGTGTGATGCCATGTTGTAGTACTATAAACAACATTCCTAAACAAAGCTGGCTTTGTGTGGTGATTTCGGATTTCAATGGAGAAACATGAGGATGACGACGAGGAGGAATGCTGATGTGGCTGGTTTACTATGTGTTTGTGTGCACGGAGAAAACTCGGCGCGTGTGGCCGGTGGTGGAAAAAAGAAGGAGAAGGAGCCAGGAGGCGACAGAACAGGACAAGCGATCAGGACCCGGTGGACAAAAAAACCGACCCGCAACGATAGGCGTGGTCGGCACAGCTTCAGTTCGTCGTCCACCAATACAGGCCTGGTCAGCGGGCCTCCGAGACTGCCCGGCCGCTACTTCGAGCCACTCCTTCAAGCCACCCCGTCGTCCACTACCCGGCCCCATCGCGCCAATCTACCTGGCATCACGACTTCGGAGTGTCACCACCTGTCGTACTGCTGAGCTGGCATATAAATATTGATAGCACATCTTTTAGTTCTATCTAGAAGTTGTGCCGCCTAAACGAACGCCAAGAATTTCTCGTTTAAGTTAACATGGGCAGGCGAATAAACTGTGCAAAATAAAGGCAAACAGAGAAAAGCTGCCTATTATTTTGTGCATTACTGATATTTAAGCAATACTTGCAACCAGCAGCTGAAAATAGTGTCACCTAATGTGCTGCCTCACAAAACCCTGGCTAGATGTACCAATGCTCTCCATTTAGGGAATGCATCTAGCCAGAGGTATATGCAAAGCTTGGTTAACCCCTTAAAGGGGCCCTGCAAGGACATTCTTACTGCTTTTTATAATTTGCACCGAACCTGAGCGCACTGAACGTATTTGCTTAATGAAACTTTTCTTTTTCTCGAATTTCGCTTTATTTTAAAAGTTATAGGCAAATTAAGATTACAAACACAAGCAAAACATAACCTCCTTCATGACGTCCTTGGTTGCTTGAGTAGTTGTGAACTAGAAGAGGGGTAGTGAACTCAGCGAGCGCTCACGGCTGCCGCACTACGTGTCGACGGCTAGAGAGGGTGCCACTAATCATGTTCTGGATAGGCTGAATGAAGCGGGCAGCATGGGCGGCTCGCATTGCATTTGCTGTGCGATTAAAGACTAATTCGGCATGACACCTCATTGGCCAGGAAGGACAGAAAACACAGGGTAAATATCAGTTCAAAACGGGAGCCACTTCACGCTGCCATGCCGTTAAAGGTCCAAACCGCAAGCCAAAGCTGCTCACCGAAGGACTTCGGAACCCTCGGAACCGGTCGGATCCTCGACTGCAGCGCCGCCACGTACATCCGGGACCATTCTACGCTTGCCGCTTGTCCGTGCTTGATCGCACTTACACCGTGATCGCACTACACCTTTCTAGTATGCGCCGCCTTTTCCACCGCTTGGTGGTGGGTATGTCGACGGATCATTTCTTGTTTCCGTACTTTATAAACTGAATTCGTTTCTTTTCTGATCTAAAATACTGAACAAAAACTACTTTTATAAATATCTGAAACGGCTCGTGCCACTTATAGTTTGTATTTTGAATAAAAAGAAGCTTTTAGAGGCTCTGACCAATAGTAAGCCCAGGACCAAAGACGTAATATATAGCGCGCTTTCGGCACCGCGGGTCGCAGCAGTAGGTGGAGGAGATTTCCGCGTCGTCCGGTTAAAATATGACGCACTGATATTTAGTTACTCTCTCCGTGCCCGCTGGCTTGCCCGAACCCCAAGAGGCGTGGAAACTGCAAAAAAGGTAGACGCTTAGATATGATTGCAAGGCCCCTTTAAGTGCGATTTTTTTTTTAAAGGTGACACATAAAACACCAAGCATGCGCCCGTGTCTACAATAAGCATGCTGTATTTGAATTTTTTTCATTTTAATTTTCACCACATTCACTAGGTGGCGCCACGAACTGCCACAGCAACCCCGTAGCCAGGCGGAGCTACTGTTCACCCATCGGGCCCGTGCGCCCAGTCAGATTTCCCCCGGGGCCTTTGACCGCCCGGCTTGTTTGGCTACCAATAAAGGAGTACGTGTTACCTCGACGCTGACTGACGTGTCATCTGTTCCGGGGCGTTCCCAGCCTTGGGCCCGTCGGTGTTTGCTGCCCCGCTTCGGCCTGTGAGACTTCGTCTTCTCCGCACGCCCACGTAGGCCCTGCGCTTCTTTTTATTTCACGGGTGACCGCTTTCCGAATCACAGCAAAGCGCTCACGCGAAACGTTTGAAAATATGCTAAGGAGGTACCAAGTGCCCAGCCAGCTAACCAAAACCTCAGCGTCTTCTCCGAGCGCACCAGTACAAGACGGTAAAGCTTGAACCGATGCGCACACGGTTCAATGTAAATAATGTAGATTAGTAGGGGTGTGCGAATAGTGATTTTTGAAACCGAATCGAATACGAATCGAATAATTGTGGCACCGAATCGAATACGAATACGAATCGAATAATTTTCGAATAGTTTCCGAATAGTAAGTAGAGCAAAGAGATTATAAAATTACTTTTTATTGTTCCGAAATGTTTCTTAAAATATTGTAACAACGCTACTGGTAATTAGACGACAATGACTAGAGTTCAACGATATATAATTAAAGTCAAAAGCTACTAAGATATTATAATGCTAAACATAATATCACGGTTCACTCGGATGTTGAACAGAAAATCAGAGTTCGCTTGAGCCTGGTACATCCTGAAGCAATGTACTTAGTAGGAACTCTATATTCTCTTTTTATTCCTTGTTGTAGCAGATGTCCTTGAATTGAGGATCAAGGAAGGTGGCAAGGGCGTGATGTGCTTGTGTACTTACCTTGAGGAACCTTGTTTTCACTGATGTGAGAAGATAGTTGGAAAACGTATTGTCTTGTTTCACTTGCGCCCTCAAAAAGCAACATCTTCACACACTGAACAAGTGGAACAACCATGGAAAGTGTTGGGAAAGACTCGGCACAAGCAGCTGTTGTGGCTTCTTCAATTGGTTGCATGGGAGCGGCCGAAAAACGTCCATACTTTACTGCGCTTTCTCTTCGAACAACTTCCCGCTTCTGCCACTTCTACTTCGCTCATACAGAGCGGCGGTACCGTTGCAACCAGTTCTGAAAAATGTTTCCACGTCACGCTTTCCGAAAGCATGCACGAGCATTCTCGTGCAAAAGCGGGCCCTGAAGGCTGAACCGCATGTAAGCGATTTAGCGATACACGAGACGAGCGACAGCGACGAGAGTCAGCAGCGAGTGATGGAGGTTTCTCACTGTCGCTCGTCGTGTCGCTCGGTGTTTGGATTTCTAGGAAACGTCATCATCGCCTTGGTCGCTTGCTCACGCCACTTTTATGCGGCTTGCCTCATCGCGCGACTGACCGGGCGACAGCGAAGCGGGTTGACGTCGCCTGTCTCGTCTCTTGCCGAATCGCTTTCATGCGGGTTATACTTAACACAGTGGTCCCTAATGGAGGCCACAGCAACGTACGTATAGAGAGAAACTGCATGCTGCCGATGATGATAATCATTGTCTAGGAGAAGATAGAGTTTCTGTATAGACCAGCACGCGGCCCTGACGTCACGCAGCTGCGGTGGCGCTGTCGACGGCACTGAGCATGCGCAGACGCTTCACTTCACGCGAATTTGGTTTCTGCGCACGCGCAGTGCCCACACCTGGTGTGGGCAAAAGCGGGTTTGTTTGTAAACAGCGTGTCGGTCTATAGGCTCCCTACGGGAGCCAGAGTTGCGCGTTCATCTCCGTAGCGTTGTCTTTCCTGCACGACATGTTGATCCCGCTCGTCACGTGACTGAATTCGGCGAATAGCGGCGCGCTCAAAAGCAGGGAAAAGTACGCCGGGGCGCGTGCAACGTCTACTTTCCTGCACGGCACTTGATCCGGCTCCTCACGTGATGGGATCTCGGCGAATAGCGGCGCGGCGGCACGTGGAAAAGACGCGCAACTGTGTATAGAGAGTGTGTATAGAGAGAGTTTGGCCATTCGTTGGGAAGTATAGGAGACAAATGAGGAGGCGCCATTGGCCGAAAGCGGGCTGGGCGTGTTCCAGGGCGTCTTCAGAAATTCGAATGTGACCAACCAGAAGCCGGAAATAATACCCTGGCGGTGGTCGCGAGAAACAAACCTGATAACTGCATTGGAGTAACTCTCGATGACTGAAAATATGGTACACGTGATGTTTCAATTACGCTCATCCAATATGATGGTGGAAGAGCGCGACTAGCGAAACGATCGACATAATCCGTCCGCCAAGCGC
Organism: Ixodes persulcatus; assembly: GCA_013358835.2. Lineage (NCBI taxonomy): Eukaryota > Metazoa > Arthropoda > Arachnida > Ixodida > Ixodidae > Ixodes > Ixodes persulcatus. Next base: position 49,171 of record JABSTQ010003994.1, read on the forward strand.
CAAGGGCCGGGAATCTGCCATCCGAGCGGTCACACTCTGTCCGAGCAAAACAGAGTTGAGCGGCGCATTCGTTTCTTACATCTTTCTGCATGATCATGATCAAAACAACACGTGCACCCTATTTTCAACCACGAAGAGTTACTGCACTTCACTCTTACGCGCTTATTAAAACCCTATACGAACATATACCTTTGATCAGAACTGTTTCTAGCTACCACCGCTAGGGTATTCTTTTCGGCTTCTGGTTGGTCAAGAGAGCTTGTCAAGCCCTCTTTCCGAGTCTGGCGCACGCCCAGGCTCTGCCTGCGCCTCCCATTGACCAAACTCTCTACATATACGGCTCTGAGGGAGCCTATACAGGAACTCTAGGAGAAGAGGGTACGTATTGCCATCTTGCGGGCACGTATGGCAGGCGTGCCGGAGCGTTGTGGGACGCCTGTGAAGGGAATCTCGCGGCGCGACACCGTAACGACTATTCGGAAATTATTCGAAAAATATTCGAAACTTTTGAAAATTATCATTCGATTCGATTAACGAATCGAATAGGGTAATATTCGATTCGTTATTCGATAATGGCGAA
>JABSTQ010003995.1:0-25788 GCA_013358835.2 Ixodes persulcatus
TTTATTTATTTGTGGACATCGTGCGCAAAAAATAGTAGCGCTAAGTTCTTTATTCTAAATATTAATGGGGGCTGTACCACGCAAAAACATAGTGTCTTCAAACTTACCCCGTTTAGAATCACTTTTGGTCTCGACAGCTTCTTTAGAAGTTCAAAAGCTGGCCTTCAAAGAGCTGTCTCGTTCAATCGGTATTGACAGCAGGGTAGACGCTATGTGTGTGTCAGGCCAATCGTGTCTCCGGTTAGGGTCACGTGACTACAGTCTCGAAGCTGGTGATAAGGCAGAGCACGGAACCTGCCAGCCCAAGGCCACGCATACCATCCACTGCACTATCAACTTTGGGTACAAGTGACAAATCGTATGGCTGTGTTCATTGTTGAGATGCCCCAGAAGATTAGCCTTTGTAAGCGCACCCCTGTTCTGGCCTGCTTCCTTTCTACTCCTTCGCTCGTTTTCTCTCTCTTATCGTTTGAATCCGCTCTCTGGGCGCGGGAAACGGCAGAAGCGTGATCACGTGGTTTGACGGAGGACGCATTAGCAGTTGACAAACCCAGAATGCCTGCGAAGACCGGACCTAGTTACGCGTGCGATGCGGCCTGCGGGCCTGCTCTGCATTTCGCTTCTGCGGTAAATGGTATCTCGCTCGAAAAGTCTTACCCGTATCGATTTCTTCAAAGAAGCGCAAGACATTTTTGTGAACCGTTTAGTGTTCGCTTCGGCAAACGGCAGCGCGTGCTACATCGTGTTGAATCTTCGCGGATCACTTCCTTCAAGTTCTTGTGTTTGTGTGGTTGGTCTGCAGTGCACGTGTCGACATCTACCTCGGATTACATTTTTCAAGTCCGGTATTTTCAACGTAAGTGCGCTGTACCCTATTTGGGGATCATTGTCTGTTCTTCTACGGGTATACTCTTCCGGATAACGTCTAGAACTATAGGGAGTGCCTATCTCCTGGCAGCCGGGAGAATAATTTTCCTGCAATCTTACCGACAGTCGCCTGCCATTATCTGCCTGAAATTATGTCACAACTGCAGGTAGAATACTGACGTCCTTATTCACCCTGCGTTTCGCGAAAACACGTTTCGTGGCCACCTTTTCGTGATTACACGTTGCGTCGACATTCACGTTTCATCGACATTCGTTGCGCGAATTTCACGCTGTAGGGGCGTTTTGTCGGGCGTGTATTCCTGAGTCGCAACGTTTCCTCGACATTCGTTACACGAATTTCACGATGTAGGGGCATTTCAAAGCGCGTGTATTCCTGAGGCGCGTGCTCACTGAACCAGCCCACCCTTTCACGCCTCCTCATGGTAAGTCTGCAACAATTCTTTGCAACAGGAAAACAAAATGCTATTCTCAGTTTTTTTTTTTTTATGAAACATCGCGTGTTGATGAAGCGATCTGTCGATGAAATGTCGTTCGATGAACTGATTGCACCGCCAATGAGGGGCGACTAACGGTAGAATTTCGGGGAAAAATGTCTGCCAGCTGTCGGGAGACTGGACACTACCCAACAATTACCACGGTTGTTGTTTGCTTTGCAATCTTCTCAGTTGTATAACAGCTGAGTAGTACCTCTTCACATATTACAAATTGCTTAGTTTGTACTTGTCTGCAGAATACGCTGTGTGCAATAAACTTTTAGGAGATTTCAAAAATATTCCTTGTGTCTGCGTACCTTTCTTTTTGCAAACAACTTGGTGAGTGCACTTGCAAACAGCTGGGCGAGTGCAACGATGGCCAAAAGTCAGCCGAAACGGCGGCCAACATTGGATCGGGTCGCACTTCCAGTATTGTCCAATATTACGCCGGTCTTTGCCAATGTGGGACCACCATTGGCTGGAACCATGGTTTAGCAATGGCCCAACATTGGCACCAACGATGGGCCGACATTGGCTGGAACCATGGCTGAACAGTGGCCCAACATTGGCACCAATGACTGGGCCATCGTTGGATGGGGTAGCGCTTCCAATATTGTCCAATATTGAGGCCGGTGTTAGCCAATGTTAGGCCAATGCCGGACCAACATTGGTGTGCTGCCTGGGCGAGGTTTGAGCCCCGTTCAGATCGTACGCTGCATGGCTTTCACAGTGCTTTCTTTACCCCCGTCTCAGTTGAGACGATGTTTCTAGAAAGACAGCCCAGGCGTTTACTATTGTTTTGTTCGTCCGACTTGTCGTTACTCAGAGCTCGATTGATCTAGATTAAAATATTTATAGTGGTTTAAAAAATTAATGAAGTAGTACGAAGGTTATTTTATAAATTGCTTAACTCTACTCTTGCAACATCATGGCGTCCCTCAACCTTTCATCTAGATTTAAGAAGTCGAGAATTACAATCTCGCCATTTAGGGTAACACCAATATTGCTACGTTGATTAAAAACAAAAACGTTCTTAAGATTTACGGTATTTGCGGCACGGAAATATGTAGCTATTAATGTACTGATATCGCCTCCATAATATTCACAATTTATAAATGCAACCACTGGCCTCCCTCTTCAGCTCACCAGTGTCAAACGCACTGCTAAATTAACAGTTCAATAAATACCCCGGTATACGTAACAACATGACAGTTGAACAGAACTTGATGCTTGAATCAATCAAGAGTTTAAAATAAATCGCGCACATAAAATAGCTTGTCGTGTAAAGACAACTACACTCGCAGAGCACGGTGACATAACTGACACTCCACTGGCACCCAACAAGCCGAACCTTGGCAAATAAGGACTACACAACGCTCTGTGGTATTCGGCTTGGAAATACCGGGAGGACTTTTTAGTACAGCACAAATCTACCGCGAAGAAGACAGCCATATTTTAACACACACAAAAAAAGTAAATCAAAATGACTACGAACACAAAACTAATCAATCAGAACGTCTCTCACGGTCTATTAGAATAAAAAGCACTTGCAAATAGCGCTGTACAGGGGGCCTTGCGGGCCGATCGCTCTGGATTGCACGTTGAACTCGTCGCAGGTTCCTGGCACAGAGTTCGACACGGTTCAAACTCATCGGATAGGGACAAAACGTACATTGCGTAGCAAGAATACCTATCCGCAATGGCCAGGAGGACTTCTTGTCACTTACATTGAAGAGAAGGCGGTCCGTCGTGTCTTCGGTCCATCGAAGCTAGTGGTCACATGTATGCCCACAACAAAGGAAGATCACCGGTGTGTAGGCGCTGCCGAAAGAATATCCATGGTCTTGGCAATCCGCATGTTGAAGATCGTACTTGGCACTAAGGCGAAATGCGCTGCTTGTGATCGGAACTCTCGAACTAGATTTACCACATTTACCACAGAAGCGAAATCTACAGCAGGCCCGCAGGCCGCATCACACGCGAAACTAGGTCCGGTCTTCGCAGGCATTCCGGGTTTGTCAACGGCTAATGCGTCATCCGTCAAAACACGTGATAACGCTTCTACCGCGCCTTCAGCTTAGGGAGAGGGAGAAAAAGAGAAAAAGAAAAGAAAGAAAGCAGCCCAGAACGGGGGGTGCGCTTACAAAGGCTAATCTTCAGGCCAATCTCAACAATGAACCCAACCAGAGGATTTGTCACTTGTACCCAACGTTGATAGTGCAGTGGATGTTATGCGTGGCCTTGGGCTTTTATTCAGGTTCCGTGCTCTGCCTTATCACCAGCTTCGAGACTGTAGTCACGTGACCCTAACCGGAGACACGATTGGCCTAAAACACGCATAGCGTCTACCCTGCTGCCTATACTGATTGAACAGGACAGCTCTTTGAAGGCCAGCTTTTGAATTTCTAGAGGCTGTCCAGCCCAAAAGTGATTCTAAACGGGGCAAGTTTGAAGACACTATGTTTTACGTCGTATAACTCACATTAAAATTTAGAATGAAGAAATAAGCGCGACTATATTTTGCGCACGATGTCCACAAATAAATAAATAAATATGCATATATATATTTTTTTATCAATAAATTTAAAATTATTTGTACACTGTTAGGTTCACGTTTTTAAACTTAAATTTTTTTTACGAAAAAGTTACACATAAAATACACCACGGAAAGCACATCGTCCGACTTTCGACGCGCGATGAAACGCCGACGCTCACTGACAGAAGCTTGCGATGCTGCGCGAACAATTTCGGAAAGATGCTGCGTAGGATACGCCGGGCGCAACGCCTTCGCGACCGTTCGAAGGGCAAAGGATTCGCGACGTCATAGTAGCGTCTTCCAACTTCAGTGACCTAACGGGGCTCGAGAGTACCACGCTCACATTTCCGCAGAGCGAGCGCGGCCGGCCAGATGGAGGCGCAGTATGCTCTCGCGTCACGATTGCTACGTCGTTGCTCTGCCTACACTGATGACATGTGCACTGGCAGTCGAAGCAGCCCTCCCGAGACTTCATTCGAGTCCAATAGATAACTTTCTAGCGCGATAGACTCACGTAAAAGTGAGAGTAGAAGTCGCCTTGGTTGGCGGCGTAAGCGGCGGCTTTATGTTTGTTGACACCTGCGTCAACAATGACAAATATGGACAGAAACATTAAATATAAAAATTAAAGCACGCAAAAAGAAATACAAACATGGCAGGGGCACGCGCAAAGTAGGAGACGTTAACGCTACGGAATGCATATACATACAAAATACACTGGAAAAGACAAAATAATTAAATCTAAAAAACGGAATTACGTTTTCAACGCCGAGGTATGGCAATGCGAAGGGAGAGCAGCAGGCAAAAAAACTGCCATAGTCCTATGGCAGGTAAGGACGTATTTGTGATCGCGGTTGTAAAGCACCGGGGACGTACGCCCCATGAAGTTGAGTAAATAAAATTCTCGCCCCAAGCGAGCGCGTGAATGACTCTATTTTTACTTTCCTACCTCTGCAGTGCAAAAAAAGGGTCGCGGGTTTATAGCTTAGGCGACACAAATATCGATAAGCCTTTGGCTATTGCAGTGCAATATTGACCAGCCTATACCATGACATCACCAATATTGGAAACTCTTGGCTTTGACAGTTTAATATTAAACAGCTTAAGCCAGCGTATATTAAATATTGGAAAGCCATTGGCTCTGACAGTCCAATATTGTACAGGTTATGCCGGCGTATATGCAATATTCGAAAGCTATTGGCCTTGACAGTCCAATATTGGACAGCTTATGCCGGCGTATAGCCAATATCAGAAAGCCAATGGCTCCGACAGTCCAATATTGGACAGCTTATGCCGGCGTGTATCCAATATTGGAAAGCTATTGGCTTTGACAGTCCAATGTTGACCAGCCTGTGCCAAAGTATCACCAATATTGGAAAACCACTGGCTTTGATAGTCCATTATTGTCCAATGTGATTCCAATATTGGGAAACATATGGCTCGTTGGGCCACTGTTGGTCCATTCTTTGCCACATCAAATCCAATGTTGCCCAATACGGTGTGCTGCCTGGGTAGAGTTAACCAGCTCCGAGCAAACGGGCCCAGGTCGTGGTGGGCGGCGTGATGATGTTCTTGTTCCGTCGGGCATCACTTCGTAGTTCAGATCTCCAAGTTGACGAAGTACCTTGTAAGTTATACGTGATGATTGAAACCTGAGTCTGTGGTTTGAAAAATGGAAACTCGTAAAGTAGGAAGAAAAAGGGACAGACAACGTCTCAAACTCAGCTAAAAACGTTATTGCCTCTACGCCTTATATACATCTCTACCGAACGTCGCCACCACCACAACGGTCGATCACCGAACTGTGATCGTGATCGGTGATCGACCGTTGTGGTGGTGGCGATGTTCGGGGGAGGTGTATATCAGGCGTAGAGGCAATAAAGTTTTTAGCTGAGTTTGAGACGTTGTCTGTCCCTTTTTCTTTCTACTTTATGATTTTTTGTTTTTCAAACCACATTCTCAGGTTTCAATCATCATGTATAACTTACACCAGCTCGCCTGCACTTTAACCGTTTTTACCTGGTAAGGTCCGAAATACCGTTTGAGGAGTTTCTCGCTGAGACCACGGCGGCGAATCGGTGTCCAGACCCATACCTTGTCTCCGGGCTGGAAGTGGTCGTCCCGACGGCGAAGGTTGTAGCGGCCAGTGTCGGCACATTGTTGGGCTTTAATCCGGAGTCTGGTGAGCTGACGGACCTCTGCCCGTTGGGCAACCACCTGGGTGTCGTCGCTTCCGTCGACAGCCGGTTCGTAGGGTAACATCGCGTCCAGCATTGTCGTTACTTTGCAACCATGAGCCAGTCGAAAGGGTGTCACCCCGGTGGTCTCTTGCACGGCCGTGCTGTAGACAAATGTGACGTACGGCAACACCTCGTCCCATGTCTTGTGCTCCACGTCGGCGTACATGGAGATCATGTCGGCGATGGTCCTGTTGAGTCTCTTCGTCAGCCCGTTGGTCTGCGGGTGGTACGCCATGGTGCGACGATGGCTGGTGTGACTGAGACGAAGGACTTCTTGCGTCAGATGTGCCATGAATAATGATCCACGGTCTGAGATCAGGGGCCCTATGTTGCACGTTTCGGACTCCCATGGCAACTATGGAGAAGGAAGTGACTTCAACGACACAGCAAACGCAGATTGGATGTTGAGAGAAGAAAAGAAAATCAACATCCAATCTGCGTTTGCTGCGTTGTTGACGTAACTTCCTTCTCCATAGTAGCCGTGGGAGTCCAAAACGTGCAACATAGGGCCCCAGGACTTCGGGAGCGCCGTGCCGGAGGACGATGGACTGGATGAAAAACTTGGCACTTCCACAGCAGTCCTTGAAGGAAGGGCTTTCGTTTCGGCGTACCGCGCGAGATAATCTGTGGCGACGATGATCCAGTGTTTTCCCGACGTCGACGGTGGAAAAGGGCCAAGTAGATCCATTCCGATCTGCTGGAAGGGTGCAGTTGGAGGAGAAATTGGTTGCAGGAGTCCGGCCGACCTCGTCGGAGGTTTCTTGCGTCGCTGACACTCGTGGCATGACCGTGTGTATAGGTGAACGGTTTTGGGGAGCTGGGGCCAGTAATACTTTTCACGAATACGGGCCAGTGTCCGGCTCTAACCAAGATCTCCGGACCTCGGGTCGTCGTGGCAGGCTTGAAAGATCTCCTCTCGAAGGTCGGTCGGGATTACCAGCAGCCACGACAAGTTGTTTTCCCTGAAGTTCTCTTTTGGCAAATTCGGGAGGTCAATCGCTGGCGAGCCCACGCCGGCGGCACCGGCAACCAAAACCGCGCCAGCGGCGCACCACGTGACCCTCTCCGCCCGAACACAAAGCGCCTGCAACTGCACTCTAAGAAAAAAAGGAGGAGAAAGGTAGCAACAGCGACTGTTCCTCCTTGTTGTGGTCAAGTTGCCCAGAGAAGGGAGGAACGGAAGTATGGATGAAAGGAGGAGGTCCAGTTCCTCCCTGTCTAGTTGACACAGGAGAAAGAAGAAGACGCCGTTTCGAACGGTCGGGCTTTCATGTTCTCCGTTGAAAATCAACAATCGGCCTCAGGCCGAGGAAACCCTTCTACCTCTACTTCTTATACTGGTAACGAAAATCACAAGATGTACTCGGAGAACACTGCAGCGGCACCCGTGGTCCCAAGAGACGTTCCTTATTCCGGCAACGTGGCCAAGATGAGTATAAGATTATACTTCCACGTTTTCCACCTGGAGCCTTGTGCGTAAACTCGGTCTTCCTCCACGCTGACCTCACGGGTCGGCCCTACCGTGCAGTTGACTTTCGCGATGGACTTAGAGGAGTCGTCGATCTGAACGAAGTGGTGTCTCTCGGACAGTTTCAGATGAGCCATGTGTGGATGGCGACGCTGGCTAGTCCAGAAGCCACAGAAAAGTTGATAACCGCGAAAGAACTCAGCGTGAAAGGGAAAAAGTGTTTAATCATCGACCCGAACTCAAAGGATGTGAAGCTCAAGCTACTCTGGCTACCGTCATACTTAGAAGATAAAAAGGTCGTCGAAGCCTTAGCACCGTTCGGCACGGTTCGAAGCATGGCGCGAGAAAAGTGGCGCGTGCCAGGAATGGAGAACATGGAGACGCTGAATAGGGAGGTCTGCCTAACACTGCACGACACCGTGACGTCGGAAGACATCCCTCACCTACTGAAGGTCTTACGGCATACAATCCCTTCTGGTGATGTCAGGACGGACCACCCTTGTGTCTACGATGCAAGAAGGTCGGTCATATTCGACGACAGTGCCGTACGCCGAAATGCGCACGTTGTAATCGATTTGTTCATGAGAGTGACGAGTGCTTCTCAAGTTATGCAACCGTAGTACGAGGCTCTGGCAACGACCCTGATCGCTAACCCGGAACTTTTGATGGACATCTCCGAGGTCGTGGATGCTAGCGGAGATGTTCTCTCCACTCAAGCGCAGCCCAGAGAGGCACTGCCTCTGAGTTCCGGCGAGAGCGAAAACGCAAGTTGAAAAAGAAGCTTCGGAGATACTCCAAGACACAACATCGACAGAAGCCGTGAAAGCAGCTTCCCAGGAAGCACCGATCAAGGACACCTTGTCAACACCGGAAACGGAGGTACCGAAACAGTCAGCGGTCTCTGCAGACGGACTTACAACGTTTGACAACAAAAGTGACCCGTCAGCAATGGACCTGAGCCCCAGCACGTGCAAGGACAATAGTGACACCAAGAGGAAAAAACACCCGCCTGACACCTTCGCGAGGAAGCGAAAAACCTGCCTTGCACACTAGAGTACATGAACAAACCCCACCCTCCCCCCTCCCCTTGCCCTTTCACCTCCCTCTTCTCTATCTCATCCTCCCCCCCCCCCTCCTCTCCTTTCATTACCTTTAACTGATAGCCTTCGTATTGTTACCCTAAATGTAAGAGGATTTCACTCCCGAAAGAAACAATATCATTTGAAACGTCTACTTGAAGACAAAGAGGTAGACTTTCTAGCCGTACAGGAAACAAAACTGTGAACGGTAGAACAGGTTGAGCAGGCCATACAGCATTTCCTGTGTGATTACGAGGTTTGCGTTAGCCATGCTGTAAGTCTCTCCGGAGGATGTTTATTGTTTATTAGAAAGTCTTTTCATTTGTCGGATTTAGCTGTCACGACAGACCTATACGGGCGCTTCATTATGTGCGACTTCCGAGTTTCCGACATAAAGTGGAGAGTGATATGCGTTTATGCGCCGAATGAGGTGAATGCTAGAGTTACTTTTTTTGATCACCTGCGACCTTATTTACTTTGTGATAGAATGGTAGTTCTGCTTGGAGACTTTAACTGCGTTTGCGACGGAGCAGACAGAGCACCATATAAACTCCGAATTGACAAAAGTGAACGACTGTTACAGGACATTGTGGATGCGTCTAATATTTTGATGTTGCATCATTACAGCTAAAAGAAAAACACTTACCATATACCCATTTTCAAAACACATCACACTCAAGACTTGATAGGATTTACTGCTCAGTAGATCTTATTGACAATTTAAACGGTTATGCCGTAGATCCAGTTTTTTTTCACGGACCATTGCATGGTATCAGTAACAATTGGAAGGAAACGAAGAAAAAAGAGTATAAACTGGAAAGTATGGAAACTTAATAATCAACTGTTAAAAGATGAAAACTTTGTCGCTGCTGTGACCGATCTTTTTGAGCGAATAGGGAGAACAACTGAACATATATCTGTGAAATGGGAGCTTTTTAAACAAGAATTAAAACAGATAGCAATTGAGAGAGCTAGTGTATTAAAATTCCAAAAGTCTGAGACTGAGAGGACGTTGATAAGTAATTTGCGTGCCCTGGTTTAACTTGAATGTCAAAACCCTGGACAGGGTCTGGAAGATATTCGCATAAAAGCTGAGCTCGATAAATTTCCTCAAGAGCGTTATCAAGGCGCTGTTATACGTTCTCGTGCTGTAAAATAGTTTTTGGGAGAACAGCCAACAAAAAAGGTAGTAGGGGAGGAGAAAAGGTATGCGATGACTAAAGAAATTCAAGAGATAAGGCGAAACAACATGATTATTAGAGATAGCGAAGCTATAGCTGAAGTCTTTTCTGAACATTACAAAAAGATATTCGGCACAAAGATTGCCTCCACAGATATAGAGTATCTCGAGGAACTTGTAACATTGCTTCGCCAGTTCGATAAAGAACGCACAAAAGAATTAGAAGAACCGATTAGTTTAGCTGAGGTAGAAAACGCTGTGGATGCCCTTCCAACAAACAAAACCCCAGGACCGGATGGTATTACTGCAGAATTTTAGAAACTTCGCAAAACCACTTTATGTCCCATCTTGCAGGCAGATTTTTCAAGAGGCCTACAGAAACAAAGGTCTTCCGCCCTCCTTTCTGCATACACACACCATTCTTATTCCAAAGACAGATGACAAAAACAAACTTTCACAAGTGACTGGCTATCGACCAATCACATTATGCAATGTGGACTATAAACTATTTGCTAAAATACTGACAAATAGATTGCAGCGCGTCATTTGCGATTTAGTTGGGGATCACCAGACGTGTTGGATACGTGGAAGTTCCATTCAGACAAATATTCATATTGCCAGAAGCGTATTAGAGTGTGTTACCAACAGCAGCTCTCAGGTAGCGATGCTGCAGGTCTATCTCGCAAAAGCATTCAACAGTGTTAGTCATAATTTTCTGTTTATGAATTTGTCCCCACATTATCGATGGTGATAAGATACTTCATGGCGTTAAAATGTCGTACACAAACTGTTGTACACGCTTAATTATAAATAACAAAGTTACAGCAAGCATCCCAATTTGTTCTTCAGTCCGACAGGGCTGTCCATTATCTCCATTACTTTTCACTCTATATCTAGAACCTCTGTGTCAAAGCATAATAAGAAGTAGAAAAATACAAGGCTTTACTTTGAGCAACACTGAAATTAAAGTTCTAGCATATGCCGACGATGTCGCATATTTTTGTAATGACAAGAAAAGCGTGACCAATGCAATGGATCTCACTCGCAGCTTTTGTGAGGTCACTGGAGCCTCAGTAAATCTAGAAAAGTGTCGAGGATTCTGGCATGGAGCCTGGGCGACGACGCCCAAGCAATACGAAGGCATAGATTGGAGTTGCACTCCGTGCAACTACCTAGGGGTGCCATTGAAGCACTTCCGAAACAGTACGTCCTACTGGTCCGGAGTTGCGACTAAATTGAAACGACGAGCCAATAACTGGTCACAAAAGAATTTGTCAGTGTTTGCACTTTCGACCATCTGTAATATATTTTTGGCGGCTAAAGTATGATATGTCTTGCAGGTACTGCACTGTACACGGACAAGTATTCAAAACTTGCACAGGGTTTTTGCTGTTTTAGTATGGAAGTCCACTTGGGAACCCATGCGTCGCGACAATTTGTTCCGTCGTGTATCAGATGGGGGACTCGGCCTTCCCCATTTATTTATACGTCAGTTGGTTTCACGTTTTCGTTTCCTAAGAGACCAGGAGCACCCTTTTCTTCGTGAAGTCATTCAGAATAGACTGGCATGTTATCTACCTGACTTTATCGTATCCACCGTAGGAGACCAAACCAGTTTGTTAGTAGGATATCTTAGAGAACTAGTCGATGCTTTTCAGTTTTTATCAGTAAGGTTTTCAAAAGAATATTTAATGACTGTTTCACGTAAAATTTGACAAGAGATCTTGTGAATATTCTTTTTCCAATACCAATTTACCGCTCAATGTTTAGCGACGTTTCTCCCACGATATACTGCGCCGGATAAAGAAGATGTCATCCCCCCTGCAGCAAAAACTTTATTTTTCAAGTTACATTGTTCAGTGTTACCCACCAAAGTGTGGCTACAAGAGAAAGGAATATTCGTCCTGTGGTCAACAAACTGTACATTATGTAAGACGCCTGAAACCATTGAACATATTTTTATTCACTGTTGGGATGCCATTTTCTTCTGGGATGTTCTGCAGCGCACTCTAAAAAAGGATATTGATATTACACCCTATTCAATTCGTTTCCTACCTTTATCATCTGGAGATAACTTCCCGTATGACATTGTAATGCTCCTAGCATTGTATAGCATGTGGAAGTCCCGCCTCGACATAAGGAATGAGAATTTGCACCCAAAAACTGTACGCCTGCATTTCATTGAACTTGTAATCCGCGTCAAAAGCGTGTATGATATTCAAACAGTAGTTCCTGACTGGCTGCCTCTGTTTAACAGTCTTCAAGACATCAAAGAGTTTTAACATGTGTACTATGATTGTGTAGAGTGAACCCTGAACGACAACGTTGTGATCCTATCGTTACTTCTTCCATGTAATAAAGAAAACAACAAAAAAAACTTCTGCTGTGGTCGAGAGATTAGAGCGTCGGTACTTGTCGTCGCGGCGTGAAAGTTTCGGGTTCAAATCGCGCTAGGAACTTTTTTTTTTTGTACCCTGCGCGTGTCTCACTTTTTAATTGTGATCCTTTTTACGAATAATCCACTTGCACTACTGCGCCTTACACTGTTTTTACAGCTAGTCCCACCTGTTCAATCGAAACACCAAGAAGAAAAAAAAATCAAGGCAAGTTAACGCGCTAATACAATCGTTACATAATGTTCATTAAAAGGAAACCAAGCTAACAGCATCGGTATGGCTTTCACACAAACGGAGCCGAAGCAAGGATCCTTTCCCCAGCAACTACATGTTTATGTGTTTTTAAATATACAACCCTCTTGCTACGACTCCTTTCAATAACAGGAGACGCCTATTGAGTATTAATAAAAACTGCAGTTGTGACAATTAAAAAGAAACTTCCACAAAATAAGCAAATAGAAAAACAGACTAGCAACTGTGGATGCATTGATTGAGCGAAATCCTACAGGCAAGGCAGCAAGTCAAACGTCTGAGACAGTAGTAAAACCGAAATAAAAGAGATAATACTTTTACTTGCATGGAATGTGATAAAAGGTATATTTTTACTCTTTACATTTTGCTCTGGAAATTGTTTTGTAATATTAACACATTACTTCTTGAATTTTAGTTAGAATAGCAGACGATCACAACCGAATTCAAAAATGAATCAGGCGTCGACATCACAAACCATCTCTCTAACGCAAACACCTAAAATCACTTTGGATGAACAAATGAAATTAATTAGAGCAGTTGAAAAACGGAAACAACAAATTCTAGAGAAATTCAGCAGCACAGCTACCTTGCGAACGAAGAGGCGGGTATGGGAAGATATTGTCAACTTTCCGCGGAGTGTACGGCAGAAGCAGGAGGCGTGGCGGAAATTGGTAAAGAAAGCCAGAGACATGTATGCGCTCTTCCAAGGTCATGAACAAGGAACTGGTGAGTCAGAACTACCCGCTCAATGATTTTATAGAGCTCATAGGGCCTTGTCTGCGTTCTTAGTGGAAGTGCAGTGAAATACAAGAAAAAAGAAAGCGATAGTTTCTGGCGCGATTTGAACCCGGGACTTTCACGCCGCGACGTCAGGCACCGGCGCTCTAACCATAGAGTTATTATAATGTACGCTAGAGGTTCAAGTGGCGCTAGTGTGTTGACACAAATTGAAGCAGACAGCAACCAGTCGAAAACTGACTTCCAATAATGCATTTCTATGGGAAAAAGTGAGTGAATTTTCTCACTGCCCTCGATCATAAGAGCAAATATCCCGAATAATTCGTACGACTAGGTAGCTTGGAACATTTCTCAGTCAAGCCGACGAAATAATTGGTTAGTTACGGTGTTTTTCTTTCAAATTCATCGCATTAAAAACGGTGCTAAAACGGCTTCGTACTTGTATTTATGTGCACTGTCGGACAATGTTAGCGCGAACACAACGTCGGCGCTTTTCAGCATGAGGGGTATACGTGCAAAAGGAACGAAGGACTTCTGGAAATTAAGGGAGACGGCAAGAACTACGCAGTAACACTGGATCAGTAATTACCCGTGCCTGTACGATTAAAATAAATTGAAATCCACGTAATAGATTCTGATCTTCAATAAGTACTGCTTTATTCTTTCAGCTCTGTGCGAAAATACTTGTTCTACCTTTAAAACATCACCCGCACACTCGAAATCTTTGAGAACAATTGTTCTCAAGGATTTATCGGGCACAAGTGACCGATAAAAGCAGCCCGACAGAGAAAACAATACGAAGAGACACCTCGCGTACTTTATTGTTTACGTTTTGAATTTTTTTATCCGCTCATGCACGACGGGGTCATTTTCATATAGTGAGAGGACTGGCATATTAGGAAAATATAAGCGTCAGCGGAATTCTGGCGAACCTTGAACACACTCTATATTCTTTTCGATTGTAATTTTGCTATGGATCGTCGCTTGTTTTTACACACCTGCTGCGGAACACATGTTTGGGACTAAAATGTAGCGAAGGTAAACATCGTTCACCGATGAAGAAAAATGCGCTAACTAAAACAATTACACTACTACAATGTTAATCAAGCTACGTACTATTCGGCACGACCCAAATAACCAGTGTTCCGTGTTATTTTCCGGCGAAGAGACAAAATGCACGCTCGTTTTCCCATAGGAATGCACAGTAGCACCGCAAAAGTAGACTGGTTGCTGTCTGCTTCAATTTGCGTCACGGAAGTCGCATAGACACTAGCGCCAGGTGAACCTCTAGCGTACATTATAATAACTCTATGGCTCTAACCTCTCGGCCACAGCAGAAGGTGCGAGCCGCCCACGCTGGCGGAGGTACATAAATATACTGCAACCACTTTTATCTCGCGTGGCTTGTCTTTTTTTTTTATTTTGGCTCATATTTACCTTCCCTGGCTGTAACTTTAACTGTCGCTCCTACAGTATAAAGGGGCGGTCAATTGGACTCCAGTTGAAAGTCCCTGCAGTCAGTTTCTGCGAGCGAAATCAAGCTTTTGTGCTTGAAGCGATACGTATTTCTCCGCCATTAGGCAGGGACGCTAGGTACTTCCTTGTCCCCATGGAGCTGATCACGTGACAGAAAAATCCCTCTTGGCCGCAGCCGCGGCCGCGTCCGCAAGATGAGCAAACCGGCCCAGGGGTGATTTGTTGTGTCCGGAGGCTACAATCGTTCGTGTCTCTTACGCCCGGCACAGTTTTGTGCCAGGGCTCCAGCGCCCCATGAGAACGTCGACCCTCCCGGGGAAGCGTGACAGAGGGACAGCCGGAAGCTCATAAGAGCGCGAACGAGACGGAGAAAGGGTTCTCTAATTCGGTACCGCCAGATAGATACGAGCCACTCTCTGATGGCGGCCAAGACCTCGAATCGAGTTGTCCACGTCTTCGTGTATTCGTCGAATCATCCGTCATTTAATCGTATCTGTCTACTAGTGAATTTATGAATTTTGAAAATTATAAGTTTTCTGTCTGATCTGCTCACTGTCTCTAAGTCCCTACGCAAGCCTTTTCCTCCGGTCGACCAACGTGGAAGAACATCCCCTTCACCTCAAGTGTCTTACAACAAGAATATCTAAGCTATACGAACACTTCGAAAACGCTTAAAGGGGCACTGGCAGGTCAAAATAATATTTTTGTTAGTCATCCGAAACGATTAAAAACGATGCAATATCCTCAACGTTCGGAACTTGGGAACTCAGTATTAGTGAAGTAACAAGCAATTTCCCAAAGTCAAATTTGAAGTTCCCGCACGTCCGCGCGAGTGCAGTGACGTCAAAGATTGAATCGTCCTTCAACGCGAGTTTCTCTCACGCTTCCGAACCATCCCGATCCGAAGTGTCATGTTCGCCCGCGTCCCGCAATCAAACTCTCTTTTCCGTTCCGGCCGCCTGTCGCTGTGAGCAGACGACGCTTCACTTTCGAGTTTTGAGTTCTTTTAGGACCCTTTCAGCCATCTCAAATTCTTAGGAACGGTGTGAGGTCGAAGAGAACGCGCTGTGAAATTTTGTGAGCGACGAGAGGAGCCACGTCAGCCGCGTTCTGCGTGAAAGGCTGCCCGGGCGGAGTCAACCGAAAACTGCGGTATGCAGACACCAAACCCAGTTGTTTTGACCGTTTGATGATTTCCTTTTCGAAGTCTGAGAGGTCATCGGGCCCATAAAACAAGAAAACTTCGCCCAATTCTCCAACTCACTGATCATACCGGTGCTACATGTGCCGAGCGCCGCCAGCGCCGCCATGTTTTCGAGGGATGTAAAAAGCCAGGAAGCGACATCACTCCAGAGGGAAATAAGCGCCAAAGGAACAGGGACCAAGAGTAGAATAACAACGACACAGGGCGCACTCTCAATTGAATTTATTAGGAAAAAACAAACTTATATACCAACGGGAGCACACTATGAAACACAACACGTCACGTTAGTCCCCGCCCAGCCCACGTTTCAAATATTCAAACTCATCCGTAGTCAGAGCCAGTGAAGTATCTCTAATGCATTTTACCCCTACTCCTCATCTCAAATGCCTCATGAAGCTCGCGTGGCACTTTGTTTTTGTACTTCGCCAAAACTTTAGTGCTGTCAAATGACGGGACGCAAGAGCATCTCTTGCAATGTAGAGACAAATGCCCTGACAGTGTGGTTCTATTTGAAGCGGTGTACTCACGGACCCGATCATTGACACATCTTCCAGTTTGCCCTACATAGCTTGAACCACACGTCATTGGGATGTAAACGACGCCGATTGAGCAATCAGTGTATTTATTCCTATGCTTGGTATTGCACGGGTCTGTTATCGGTTGGGGGTCATTGATTCTCCTGCATAATCCCGACATATTGTTAGGTGCTAATAATACGACCGGGACATCGTAGCGCCCAGCCACCTTCTTAAGATTATGTGAGACACCGTGCATATATGGTATCACCACAGGCCAAATGCTACTCTTCTCGCGCGATGGTTTCTGCGTCCCCTTGAACTTCTTTATCGAGCTCCCAGCCGCTTCGATTAATGAGCTCGTTGGAAAACTTCCTTTTCGCAGACGATCTACTTATCCTATCCTGGGCGCCATGCAGGCAAGACTTTCTGAGAGACACCTCCATACAGGAGCTCGCGATGCCTCTCTTCACGAGCTTGGAGTGGCAGGATTCAAAGGGAAGGATCCTTTTTTAAGATCTAGGGGAGTACTTTCAGCAAATATGCTCACCTAGAAAACTGAGCTTGAGGTCAACGAATTGCATAATCCCGGCGTTAGGTGTCTCGTGAGTAAATGTCAATCCGTGACAGCAAGAATAGAATACCTTTAGCGTCTCTGTAACTTCACAGCTAGAGAGATCGGGATTGCGTCCGAGGATGAGAAAATCACCTACATACCTAAATACCTTGTATTTTGTTATCATTCATCTCCGAGCTATCCGCTATCGCCTTTCCGCACTTACTTAAAAAGATATTGCACAAAACTGGCGCGGCACTGGCACCAATGCAAATTCCCTTCTTTTGTAAATAAACACCCCCCTCAAATGTCACGAGCGTGCTCTTTAATTAAAAAGACAGGAGCACAAGCAAACCCTCAACATTAATACCACAGGAGCTCTGAAAAGCCGCAACCCCACTCAGGTCGATGCAATCTCTTACCGCAAGGTAGAGGGGCTCATGAGAAATGGAATAAAACAAATCCCGGACATCTACCGAAAAACCACTGCGCATACCATGGTGAGCATTGCTCAAAAATTCAATAACACACTCCGAGTTTCTTTAACCCAGACAAATGATTGCGCAAATAGTTCCCTATCTGCGACTGCCACGTGCCTCTCTCGGTCACTATGGCCCTGAAAGGGCACTCAACTTTATGAGTTTTAGCGGTGAAAAATATGTCCAAGATCAATTTCCTGCTGGCTCTCACATTTTCAGGACCGTGGGCAGCTCCAAAGAGCGGCACAAGTCCAGCGCGCGGTCCTTCACCTTCGTTAGGGCACCAGGGTTCACCAGCATGAGGTTTCTGTCGATGGCCTGTCTCGTCCTAGTACTAACAAAGCCTAACAAAATGTCGCGATTATGCAGGAGAATCAATGACCCCCAACCGATAGCAGGCCGGTGCAATACCCAGCATAGGAATAAATACACTGAATGCACAACCGGCGTCGTTTACGAAATTCCAATGACGTGTGGTTTAAGCTATGTAGGGCGAAATGGAAGATGTGTCAATGATCGGGTTCGTGAGCTGGCCGCTTCAACTAGTACCACACCTTCAGGGCATTTGGCTGTACATTGCAACAGATGCTCTTGCGCCCCGTCATTTGACAGCACTAAACTATTGGCCAAGTACAAAAACAAAGCGTCACGCGAGCTTCATGAGGCATTTGAGGTTAGGAGTAGGGGTGAAAAATGCATCAGCGATATTTCTCTGGCTCTGTCTACGGATGAGTTTGATTATTTGAAACGTGGGCTGGAGCGGGGACTAACATGACGTGTTGTGTCTGATGGTGTGCTTTCATTGGTATACAAGTTTGTCTTTTCCTAATAAATTCAGTTGAGAGTGCGCCCTGTGTCGCTGCTATTCTACGATTGGTCCCTGTTCCTTTGGCGCTTTTTTCCCATGATGTACCAACTGGCCCATCTAAGTATTTTATCACTCCGGACTCCGACTTTCGGTATTCCAAAAAGTAGGGCCGTGGTGCGTTTGCAATCGCGTTAAAAATATGTTTTACGAATGTCGTTATTAAATATTATAGAAATGTCACTTCCATAGATTCTACATTTTATAATTTTTGACGTCACAAATAAAAAGAAGCAAGGATGTGAGAAGGGGGTAAAAGGGGTATTTTTTGTCTACGACTACGACTTGCGTCGTTTTAGACAACAAAAATTATGACCTTTAGGATGTCGTGCCCCATTAAGCTTCGCCTTTAAGTGCGAAACGCGATGGCTAAACAAATAAACTCCCGCTCTTGCCCAAGCCGCGCAAGCGTCTCTGCATGGCCACTCAGCAATAAAAAGATTTAAAAAGCGTCTTGCGTTGCTTAGTCATTAGTGTGCCTGGTTCGAAACCGAAGGGCCTTGAATTCAAATCTCGCCTAAATTTCTTCCGTTTTCTAAGGCAAATGAATTACGCTATAATGTGAAATCATTTGAGACATCTGGCGACCATTATTCACATTGCATGCCATGTTTTGATCACTTTCATTCTACGCGTAACGTCTCATTTCACGGGAGCTTGTGGGCTGTTTAAAATTGCCGAGCGAGGTCATGTATTCGTAACGTCATGATCCTATTGACGACCCGGAAGTTTCCCGTCACAACGCCACCGACGCCCGCTTTTCTGAGACACGAGTTCCTTAACACTATTATATATATATATATATATATATATATATATATATATATATATATATATATATACGAGGGGTGATCAAAAAGTTCCGCGACTGATTTTGTAGCGTAGAAAGTGAGGGCAGCACAGTGATGCGCGCGCAGCAGTCAAAGGAAAGAACCTTCGTGTCTCATTATACCAAAGGACGTCGCTCTCTGAACATTTGGAGCTGCGCTACACTAGTTTGTTTGATCACATGCACGAGCATGACGGCGATTTTTCCATAGACTGCAAACAAAAGCGAGAACGAACATTAATTTTACGTCAAACTCGGCATATCTAAAACAGAGACATCTGAAATGATTTAGAAGACGTCTGTCAAAACGCAGTGAGATGTGCGAGGTTTTGAGTGGCACTCGCCCCTCAAGAATGGCAGAACGTCACTGTGTCCAGGAGAGGGCGGATAAAGTCGCCCCACCACTCTTCCGTCTTTTAGCGATGTTCTGCCGTACCTGAAGCGGGAGTGCCACTTAAAACAGCTCGCACCCTTCACTGCTTTTTGACATAAGCCTTCTAAATCATTTCACAGGTCTCTGTTTTATATTTGTCGAGTTTGACGCATAATTGATGTTCGCTCTCATTCTGGTTTGTAGTCAATGGTAAAATCACCATTGTGCCCATACACGTGGTCACGAAAACTCGTGAAGCGCAGCTCCCAATGTTCAAAGAGCGACGACCTTTGGTATAACGAGACACGAAGGTCCCTTCCTTCAACTACTGCGCGCGCATCACTGTACTGCCCTTACTTTCTACGCTACAAAATCAGTCCCGGAACTTTTTGATCACCCCTCGTATATATATATATATATATATATATATATATATATCCACCAGACTAGGACAGGACGGCCCGTCCGGTTCAAGTCTCGCGGATGGATTCAGCAAGGGGACCAGTGGTCAGCGAGGGCTTGAAGTGCGTTGGGTGCGTCGTTACCTGGGGGTGAGCCGGCCATTCCTCCCCACGAAAGGGTCGGGGGGAGATGGGGGGAAGAGTGGATGAGTTAGTGGCAGACGTGTACATAACGCGTTTGCAAGCTTACGCGTTACCTGTATTCAATTACTTTTATCCGTAACGAGGTAACCACTTAGTTACTTTTCGACAGAAAGAAGGGGTATTCCGTTTTGTAGTCACTTTTTGAAAGAGTAACCATTAACGGTATTCAGTTACTTTTGGAGGAGAACGCGTACGACTCAAATTACCCAATTTGGTTATCACCTAAGGAATAACGTTTCAGCTACGGATCTTTCTGGGCTAAAACATAAAAAAGGTAAAATCAGCAACCAGCTAGCACATCAAATGGAGTAGACAGTACTTTTGTTTTTAATGATTGTGTTTTACGCAAATGCATAACAGGCGCTTACAACCATTGCAACGCTAATTCCTAGTTGATTCCTCCAATCAACATATTGCGCACTGGGGCAATTCAGTATGCAAACATCGGAAGGCGGCTACTACAACAAGGAAAGGACACATTTAGTGTCGTTAAGAAGAAACGCATTCCTTTTTAATATGAGTAACGAGGAAGGAGATTTAGTTACTTGTTTTGGTAACTTGTACATGTCTGGTTACAAGAACAGTAGGTGTGAGAGGCGGAGGAGTATTCACCGCCCTTGGGGTAGGGGTGAGGGAGTCGGGACGTTTGTAAATTTGGTGTGGAAGATGGGCTTTGATGAAAAGGAGTTGTTCTGGAATACCTGACGACAGTGGCTTGCTTTTGCGATATGGTCTTTGGAGTGTGGGGCGAAAGGCTCAGCTCTTGCGGTCGTTCTCGAAGCCTCGACTTTCGCAGGGCTCGCTAAGAGCTTTTGCTCTGCCTGCCCAGTAGACGTCCGTCCATGGCTTGACCGGCCACCTTCCCGTCAAGAGCGCATATTTGCTCCAGCGGTCCTGCTCCAAGTATCCAAAGCGCGGAACTCTCCCCTCGCGTTCCTCGAAATAGCGAAGGAAGTGCGGCTCTTGGCGTCGAAATGGTGCACTGCGCTGCTCGAGGGACACTTCAAAGATAAGCTTTGATTCTTGGGTTCCGCTACGTCAGGCAGAAATGCCCGGCGGCGCGCATTAATTGCGCTCTCTGACCACGGGGCAGCAGGGACCACCGGCACGGGGACGCGTTTTGATAGGGACACCAAAACTGAATTAGAAAGGCGGCCAAATCGAGTAAATTTTCGGGACTCTGTATATCTGCGGGTGCACTAGATTTGTTTACAAGTGTGCTGGTTTATTTGTTTTTGACGATGACCTGAATTCTTGTTACATGTTGAAACCATACCTCGAAACTTAAAAAGTAAAAATAAAACACAAAAACTAATTTTAGCCTAATTATATAAAACTTAATTTCCCAGTGGCAGAAAACAATAATTTATAAAGCTTTCATTGTTCGATGAGTACTTTTCGTGGGAGCGAGTTTGCCAGCTTCTCATAACATCCTGTATACGGTCCCCTTTACTTCCTTTATTATAAATACATCATAGTTCCACCCACATTTATGGTCCGAGTTTAACTTTACGAGTGCGAGTTTCAAATCGTGGGAAACTAGCGATTTTACCTTCATGGTCGTAATAATCAGGTCGGAGCGTTTATGAAACTTCATAGCGAGGTAATAAAATAGGCTTTGCTCTACGTTTCTTGACTGTCCGTGACTATAATCAATTCCAGTTTTGGTATAGTTTCAAATGTGTAGCACCAGGTTATTAGCACCTTCTCAATCGATGTTGTTTTCCTCATATTATATTTTGAAGAAAAAAAAATCCTAATTCAACTATGCCCTTCTTTATTATCCTAGCTTCGCTTGCATTTTGTGTGTCGCTGTGCTTAGCTGATATTCTGACGAATCTATAGTCCCATAAGATTCAAGACAACTTAAGGAACGCATTGGGTTTTTAGGTTGTCAGTGATTAAAGAAAGAATTCTTTGGCATCATAATTTTAATGTAAAATTTACCTGTTTGGAGATTTTCATTCGCGTAAACAAACGAAACGCCCTTTACCAAGGGTCAACAAAATATTTTTAGATTTTATTAACGTTTACTCGCAAAAAAAAGCAAAGTTAAAAACTGTTTTCATTTGTATTTTTTTTTTTAATAAGTTGACAACTTGTTTCCATCTACTCGGTCGTGGTTCATGAGGTTTCTTGCTCAAAAGTATATTTGGCCATGCTCGTGGTGCGCTGCGCTAACTTTTTCTGGCTGGTGAAGAGGTGGTAGCTCTGAGCTACGTTTGTTTGGAACAGCCCCAATGCCTGAAACGTGACGCCTCTCTCGCCTCTTGTAAGGTGTTCGTGTGTCATCCCTTCCACGTCTAAGTACCTCCATGTTCGATTCTTATCGGGCGTTTCAAACAATGCTGCAACGTATTCCTTCAAGAATATGTCTGCCACCCATGGCACCCCCTGTAAAGATACAAATTAAGAAAAACAAAGATATATTGCGTGATCCAAGTTTTGGCTAAATCCTCAGCGAGGCACGGCGAAATTGCTTATGGTCACTGATTTGCCTCAAAATTGATTCAACACGTAAATATACATGTCTAAACTAGTAATAAAATTACGAGTCACAAAACGTTTCTTGTGAAACTATTGCATTTTTAGGTTTGGTCCGAGAGGTTAAATTCGGGGTAACACTGCTTATGTAGATCATACAAAAGCGTATCTGCATAGAAATTTTAACGCGAGTTAACGCGAGATCCGTGCTTCAAATGCCGCATGGCAACGAGTTCGAAAAGGAAGCTTGGCACCCGGCATTCGAACCACGAATATTGCGGTGACTCCTGTTTGCAGACTGTCTTTTGTATGAGCAGTGTGACACCCGCTTCACACATCTGAAGCAAGCCTTCGAGAACCTACGCATATTGTCACGAATGACAATTGATGAGGCGATAATAACTGAAGAAACTAAACGTTTAATGGGGCGAACTTGTGCCCAGAAATAAAAGGAAAAACGATAACAACAGAAGAGAACAGAGCGTCGCGAGCGTCGAGGTCGGCGTGACAGCAGAGTCGAACGCTGGGGCAAAACTGACCCGAGCTTGCCACGCGGAGCCGCTTTTGTACACGCGTGGGCTTCTGGAGCATTCGGCGTAGAAGGTTCGGTGCCTAGAACATTCTAACCTCGAATCAGCAAGACGGTTCTCGAATTTACCAGAACGTCACATTACAGTGTCAACAAAAATGTGCAGCCGCGGCCAGGAATCGAACCCTGGCTTTACGCGTGGGAGACAAGTGCGATAACCGTTCGGCCACGCGCGCGCTGCCTACTTGGCAAGCTGCGCGCGCGGCATTACTCCCCCGTTTAAAAAGTGCATCGCCCCGATGCAAAAAAAAAACAAAGCAAACAAAAAAAATAACGGTAAGCTAAAGAGTCATTTGGAACACATAAGGTCCACAGTCCTATCGAGCGTAGTACGGCTTCATGCGCACGACGTGGACGACTTCTGGTCGTGGAGGGCGGCGTGATGAAGTCCGTGTTCCGTCGGGCATCACCTCGTAGTTCAGATCTCCAAGTCGACGAAGTACCTTGTAGGGTCCAAAGTACCGTTTTAGGAGTTTCTCGCTGAGACCGCGTCGGCGGATCGGTGTCCACACCCACACCCTGTCTCCGGGCTGGAAGTGGACGTCCCGACGACGAAGGTTGTAGCGGTTAGTGTCGACACGTGTTGGGCTTGAATACGGTGTCTGGCGAGCTGGCGGACTTCTTCTGCCCGTTGGGCAACCCTCTGGGCGTCGTCACTTCCGTCGACAGCCGGTTCGTGGGGTAACATCGCGTCCAGCATTGTCGTTACTTTGCGACCATGAACCAGTTGGAAGGGTGTCACCCCGGTGGTCTCCTGCACGGCCGTGTTGTAGGCAAATGTGACGTACGGCAACACCTCGTCCCATGTCTTGTGCTCCACGTCGACGAACATAGAGATCATGTCGGCGATGGTCTTGTTGAGTCTCTCCGTCAGCCCGTTGGTCTGCGGGGGGTACGCAGTGGTGCGCCGATGGCTGGTGTGGCTGAGACGAAGGATTTCTTGCGTCAGCTGGGCCATGAACGATGATCCCCGGTCTGAGATCAAAACTTCGGGAGCGCCGTGCCGGAGGACAATGGACTCAATAAAAAACTTGGCGACTTCCACAGCAGTCCCTGCAGGAAGGGCTTTCGTTTCGGCGTACCGCGTGAGATAATCTGTGGCGACGATAATCCATCTGTTTCCTTGCGTCGATGGTGGGAAAGGACCAAGTAGATCCATTCCGATCTGCTGGAACGGTGCACTCGGGGGAGCAATCGGCTGCAGGAGACCTGCCGGCTTCGTCGGCGGTTTCTTGCGTCGCTGGCACTCGTGCCACGACCGTGTATAGAAATGAACGGTCTTCGGTAGCTTAGGCCAGTAATACCTTTCACGGATTCGGGCCTGTGTACGGCTGTAACCAAGGTGTCCGGACGTCGGGTCGTCGTGGCAGGCTTGGAAGATCTCCGCTCTAAGGTCGGTAGGGATTACCAGCAGCCACGGCGTACTGTTGTCTCTGAAGTTCTCCTTGTAAAGTACACCTTGTCGAAGGACGAAAGTCGGCAGGGCTCTCGAGAAGACACGGGGGACAGTACCCCCTCGTCCTTCGAGGTGCTCGATTTGCGCGCGCAACTCAGGATCGTCTCTTTGACGTCGCGCCATGTCGTCGGTGTTCACTGCGCCTAGGAAGCACTCGTCGTCATCGTAGTCGCCGCTACCGGGAGATGTCTCGACAGGGGCTCTGGACAGGCAATCGGCGTCGTTGTGCTTGCGGCCTGACTTGTAGACAACAGTCATGTTGAACTCCTGCAGTCGGAGACTCCATCGAGCGAGACGTCCGGACGGGTCCTTTAGGTTCGCAAGCCAGCAGAGCGAGTGGTGGTCCGTGACAACGCGGAAAGGGCCCCCGTACAAGTACGAGCGAAACTTCGTGATCGCCCAGACGACCGCAAGACATTCCTTTTCAGTCGTGGAGTAATGTCTCTCCGCTTTGGACAGTGTTCGACTCGCGTAGGCGATGACTCGCTCGGTGCCTTCTTGCACTTGAACCAGTACCGCGCCAAGTCCTTCGTTACTTGCGTCCGTATGAATCTCGGTTTCCGCGTCTTGATCGAAGTGTCCAAGAACAGGAGGAGTCTGGAGTCGTTGCTTCAGCTCGTCGAATGCGTGCTGCTGCTCCTCGGCCCATTCGAACTTCTCGGCGTCCTTCGTGAGTTTATTGAGCGGTGCGGAAATCCTTGCGAAATCCCGAACGAAGCGTCGATAGTAGGCACAAAGACCAAGAAATCTTCGCAAAGCCTTCTTGTCTGTGGGCACTGGAAATGCCGCGACGGCGCGAGTCTTCTCGGGGTCTGGACGGACGCCTTCGTTACTAACCACGTGACCTAGGAATTTCAGTTCGTCATAGGCGAACCGGCACTTTGACGGCTTGAGGGTGAGTCCGGCGGACTTTATGGCTTGGAGAACAGCTCGGAGTCGTCGCAAGTGCTCGTCGAAGTCAGTTCAAAATACTACGACGTCGTCAAGGTAGACGAGACAGCTCTGCCACTTCAACCCTACCAGTACGGTGTCCATGACACGCTGGAAAGTTGCTGGCGCCGTGCATAGTCCGAAGGGCATAACCTTGAACTCGTACAGTCCATCCGT
>JABSTQ010003996.1:0-14740 GCA_013358835.2 Ixodes persulcatus
TTCGCGCTGCAGACAGGGAGTTTGGAAATTTATGTACTCTGGAAACCGGATTTAGTGCCTAGTTTCACCTTATATGCAAGCTATGTGCCCACCGAAGGCGCTAACTGAAATAAGCGACTGCGAATATGGTAAAGAAGGAAATAAAGTGCCGCAGTTGCACAGGTACTATCACAAACAATATGAGGGTGAACAGATGTCTACACTTTTGTATTTCTGTACAGGTTTTTAACAATTTATTGTCCAGTCAAATGTTAGAGATGCAAACTTTAGACCCCAATCTACGTATCATCTGGCAGGCTGAGACTTAATGAAGTATGGGGGAGCTGTGTACCTAGCAAGAATTAGAGCAGGTGTTCACTCTCATATTGCTTCCGACAGTACATCTACGAGCACTACCGAGTGCACCTGCAAAGTGCCCTTGCTGTCTAGAAGCAAAGGATTCGTGTACCTCAATATCCCAAACTAGGGAGCCTTCATGTGCGCTTTGCTAGGGTGGTGCCATTCTTCGTCATACCACCCACTGACAGACCGGCGACCATTTTGGTTTTCTGCTATAATCCGTGGGGCTTACAGCCCTCCCGGCAGCAAGCAGCTTATCTCAGAAGTTTTGCCTAGCGCTGTGGAAGCCACAGGGGGGGGGGGGGGGGCGAGGAGGAGGATTAGCGTTTCTTCCCCTCGGAGGGGCGACCTATAGACACAAAGGCCACTTTCCAGCGCACGGCAAAACAATGGAGAACCAAAATGGCGGTGAGAGAGGGACTGGGAAAGGTAAACAGGCAGTTGGCATCACCCTAAGCGAAGCGCACATGAAGGCACCCAATCCCGGATCACCTGCCACTGCATGACTGAATGCTTCGGGTCCCCTTCATCTAAATTTGCGGGGATGGCTTCTAAGGAACACAAAATAAATGCTATCCGAGACTGCTCGAACACGCACAACGAGAAGAGACGTTAAGAACACAAAAGGGAAGACCAGAATCCTGTGCATTCAGAGCCAAGCAATGGTAGGACTGTGCACGAGCGAAGCTGTACGATGCCAACCAACGTCGTTAGACATGTGTGATTATAAGGCAGCAAGGTTAGTAGTTAAGGCTCAGCTCAGTGGAGGTCCCAACAGCAGCAGCAAGTAAAGCTACCCCGTTTAAACAGATTTGACAGAATGCCGGAAGATGGAGAAAATTTTGCAAGGAGTCCTACAGTAACATACCACGATTATTGGAGATTTCGGAAGTTTAGGCACGCCCATGCCTTGTGCCCTTTAGCTCTGCAGTGGCAGCACTCGTAGAGCTCCGTGATCTCCAATCGGGGTCTGTCCCCGACCCAGCGGGCCCCGAGCCTGTTCCTCGCCGCCACCTTTATCAGTCAGCTGAGTGCCCCGATGCCAACGAAGCGCGAGACGTGGTAGCCGTCGCTGGCAAAGTGGTCGCGCTTTGGCTTCCTTTCCCCATTCATGAAAACTGCAGAAAGCACACATGTAAAATTATTCCATTAAATATGAACAATGGCAGTGAAAAGAAAAGAATGAGTGCAAAAGAATATGTGTTTCTGCTATGAAATGGCAGAAACACTAAATCCCTAATTTCCCTTAAAGGGCCCCTCAAACGACTTGTTAGCTGGTCTGAAACCTGCGGCGAGGCTGACCTCGGACAACGTAGTAACACGAAGAAGCATTTTTTTTTTTACGAAGTTCCCTCTCCCCTTCTCGTTACTGCAGTGCTCTCCAGAGCGTAAACATAAGCCACTTGGTAAGCGAGCATCACATAAACAGTACCAACATTCATCATGGTTAAAACAGGGGAAAGAGATTTTATCGAAGTCACGTGACCTTCAATATGGAGTTTAGCTCCCTCACTTGTATATTTGACGACATTTTCATCCCTCGTGTTACAATGGGCATGCAACCCGTCACACCGTTCAGTGGCGACAGTTCAACAAAATGTCTGTGCCACTTAGGTGGTCAAAAGACTTGCACCTTCACAGGGCCAATTTCCGACATTCCGCCAACTCCTGTTTTTCCTAAAAATAGCAAGAACGCATTGGAGTATGACGCAAGCGGGTTAGCTGCATGTACCTGTCTGCGGCCCCGGTGCCTGGGGCTAACACCGGCCCTTTCTCTTGAACACTGGCGCGAACTGTACGGAGGACCCTGTGATTACTGCCGATGCCATGGTAGCAGAGGAAATTGCATGCCATGTAAATAAGTATTGTCACCTTCTTGCTTTTGTTCGACCAACGGTGTTGTGCGGCTCGCTCCTCACGGCGGTGGAGGCATGTCACTGAACTGTGTGACCGATACTGGAAGCTAAGTAACTGCACCGCAATCGAGTCCCACTTTGCCACTGGCAAGAGCAACAAAACTCCTACTGTGCTACTCCCAACACCCCAGGTGGGGCCGTGAGGAGACAGCAAAGAACTCCCGCACGCATCCTTTTTGACGGGAGAAGCGAGCAAACCTTTGTGACGGAATAACTCTCACGTTAACTGCAGCTCGAGGTTGCTGGTGAAAAAGATAATACTGTCCACCGCTTCGGAGGAGCACGAAACGTCACCAAGAAAAATGGTGACAAGTACCAGTGGCTGAGTAGCCAGACTCGTTCTCCCTTCAAAAGTAATTTCTTTTAATGTGTAATACTGAATTTTATCCCGACCAGACGTACCATCAACCCGTAGCTAGGCCCATTTCGAAGGACTAAATTCTAGAGCATACATGACCTCTACTTTAGCACCGAAAATTACATGACTCGGGCTACAGACAACTTACATCCGGGTTGATGGCGACCACGTCCGCCATGCCCTTTACGCCTTTCGCCAGCTTCCGGTTCAGCGCCAACCGTCTGCGCTCGTCCTGGGGGTCCACCCAGCACCGCGGCAGCACTTTGAAGACAAACACTGTGGTGGCAAGTGTCCTCAGATGCTCCACGAGGTCCTGCAAATGAGCGAACAAGCTATTGTGTCCTAGCTCTTGAGTACTGTCAGTTTGGCCACCCCTGACCTAGAGAAGAGGTGCGCAAACTTTTCAAGCCCACGACCCCTGAAAGATATTAACATCACCCAGCGACGGGTGATGTTAATATCTTCTGTCTTGTAGGCACTGTTTATTAAAAATTAATAAAAACTATTTGCACTTAAGTATGCTTTCCCCGCAAAAAAAAAGTATGAGAGATCACCAGTGCGAAAAGTGGTGCGCCTGCACTATCTTTGCGATTTCATAAAATCCTAGTTAGAGGTCTGGTCCCACATGGTGACGTGATCATTTCTTTATCTTGATTGTTGCCAGGGCTGAAAACACCGGTTGGCACTGTACATTGGCGTGAAGGGCAGTAGAACTTGCAACTCTGTTCAAACAACAGGTGCTAGCCACAAGCACTGCACCTTCAGCAAAAATGCTTCCAGTCAGTTGACAGCTACCCACAATTCTCTTTATGTCACCCCTTGATTTGAATTTACTGCCCGCTTCCCATACAAGGTGCAGGCGAAAATAATTCCCTTCAGATCAGTAGGAATCTTGTGGACACCTTTTTTTATTGTCGGCTACTTCGAACACCGTCAGAGCCGATGGACGTGTTTTGTCTTTCCCGATAAGCGTGCCGTGCAGTGGATTAAACAAGGCTTGCTTGTTGAAGTTGGAAATAGGACATTATTTATAATATCCATACTATTTACGATTATTGATTATATTGATCCTATTTCAGAAGATAACAGAGGTATATTTCAATTGTTGTTTCAGTATTTCTTTAAAGGCTCCAATCCCTTTGTTAATCGCATTATAACCAGAAATACGTAGCGAGCATAGTTTAATTGCGTGGGAGGATGCTGTTCCGGGTTAGCGAGGTAACAGAGCGTAGGTGACAGCTATGGTTGAGCATCATATAGAGAAGGTTGAAAATTAAGATTTCAGTGAGAAATACCAGATGGTCTTACCATAGAAAGGCGCATAGCCTTTCCCCTGCAGAGATGGTGTTATCTGTTGGTGGCCTGCTTGCTCAACAATGGAGCACCGAGGGCCAGGAGACAGTCAAATCTAGAAATACAAAAAAGTGTTGCATTAACTGCTCTAGAGACTATACTAGTCCACCCATCAGCTACATGCAATATGGGAATTGAAAACTCGCAGACACACGTCAACTGTTGACATACAAAGCCCACTGTGGAAGAGCTTTACCTGAAGCCGGCAAGCTTGCTAGAACCACCACCTCAGCTGAGACGTTGGTTCTTGCAAGACGGCAGAGTCTGAGGATATGTGCACCTACTCAAATAAATGCAATTCAAAATTGTTA
Source organism: Ixodes persulcatus (assembly GCA_013358835.2). NCBI lineage: Eukaryota > Metazoa > Arthropoda > Arachnida > Ixodida > Ixodidae > Ixodes > Ixodes persulcatus. Next base: position 4,278 of record JABSTQ010003996.1, read on the forward strand.
TGTGGCAGTAGTTACTTGGTAGTGTGGACTCTTTCAGGCAGCTGTGTGTGGGTGCCTGTTGATGTGCAGTAAGAGAGCCTTCGAAGAAAGTGAGTAGGAGTAGAAAGGCTCAAACCAGACGTGCTGCGACCAGGCACGTAGCCTTCTATTTTGCTGGGGCCTCCTCTCCCTTTCCCTCATATTTTGCCATAAGCACCCCCCCCCCCCCCCCCCCCCCCCGAAAACAAAATCCTGGCTACATGCCTGGCTGCAACCATTGTGCGAGTGAGCTACATCCGGCACTTAAAAGGTTAAAACGGTCAACGACACCGGTACGCGCTGTAGATAAGAGTTTTTAGGCAGTACTGTACGACCGCTAGCCTAGGGTCTTTAACACCCGTCACGCAGTAGTGAAACACTAACGTCTGCTGGTACGATGCTCATCCAGATCGAAACGGGCAGGGGTGGGGATTGAACCCAAGATCCCTGGGTTCTGCAGCGTTCTCAGCGCGAGCTTTCGTGCAGAATTCACTCACAAGCAGCTTGTAAGCACACATCCTAGCTAGCACAAAGGACAAGGAAGCACAACGGGCTTCCGTCTAGGGGTGGATTTAGAGGGGGGGGTCCGGATGTCCTGGCTCCTCTCTTGATTTCTGCATTTGTAAAAATTTAGGGTGTGGAAACGGGGGAGGGGAGGGGGGGTCTTAAACATATGATACGTCAAACAACACCTGACCCCCCCCCCCCCCCCCTCCGGAAATTCCTTCATCCGCCCCTGCTTCCGTCATACATGCACTCAAAGGAGCACAACACCGTGACCAGATTTAGTGAACAGAAAGAGTGTGCAGTATGAGCTGCACATGTGCATGCCATTGCTTTTTTTTTTTTTTGTAGCACAGACGCAGTAAAATCTGACAAGCGTGTGACTGTTACGAAAGCTGCTCTCGTGATCCTGCCGCATTAAAAAATGATATAAACGTGGTTTCACGTGGAACGCCACTTGATATATAACATGAAAATAATCCAAAATAAAAAGGAGCACACCCTACCTGGCTCGTGACATTCGGAAGCACTCAAGGAAGTCCCGGCCGTCGGGGTCTTCGTACATCTGTCTCACGATGATGGTGGCGTACTCGCCGAGCGTTTTCCGAGACTTTAGGAACTCGCGGACGGCCTTTCGCTTCTTCTTTTTCTTCACGCTCCGCAGGTACTGCTCACACGCAGCCGCCAAAGTAGTCAGCCGACGCCAGTTGATAGTTCTTGCATTTGCGACGTACCTCACTACACAAAGGTGCATAAGTGAGGCAATACGAACTTCGTAGCCGGGATCCTGCCGAGACGACGCCATCGCGAAACAAAGCGACGAAAACGAGGCGCCCGCGCCAGTGCACGGAGCCCGGAAGCCCGGACGTGTTGCCCGGACAGCCTTGACGGCCTTGACGCCCGGAGCGCGCCCGCGCAAGCGGCGACGTGGCGGACGACCCCGCTTGACGACAGCCGTTGATTGGTTGCCTGGGAAGCCGCCGTGACGTCAGCTCCCGTATACGGGGGCCCGTGCTGCGCGCCGTTCAAACCAAACCGCGACGTTTGCTCCCGTAAACGGATGCCGGAGGTGATTACGTCACTACGGGTTCCGGGACCCGGGCTGGCCCGGGCGTCGTACTCCGGGTTTGTTTGAACCGCGCTTTAGGCACCCGTTCCCGGCTTGAGCGGTGTCGCCGTCGCCGTCGGCGTAACCGCGCGGTGCATTATGGTAAATATCCCATAATGCACCGCGCGAGCCCCCCCCCCCCGGGTCACGTGACCTCGGGGGGGGGGGAGGAGGAGGGGGGTCATGTGACCCCCCTCCCAGATCACGTGACCCCCCTCCTCCGAGGTCACGTGACCCCCTCCCCCGGAGGAGATTGAAGAATGAGGGGAGGGGGAGGAGGAGGGGTATACCCTCCCCTGATTACCCTTCCCTCCTCCTCATCAAGAGCTGCGCTCCAATTCGGCGTTACAGGGAGTTGTAAACGGCTTTCATTTTTTTTTTCTCTATTACCCTTTCTGCTATGACCCTAATGGAACGGTTTATAGCTCCTTCGGAACAGAGTAGCGCAATCTAGAACGCCATCTCTCAGCGACTAGCGGCGAACACCCGGAGGTTCCAACTCTGGTCTGAAATGCATGGGGAACGTGAAAAAGAAGAAGAAAATTAAGTGTTTAATGGCACAGCGGCAACTAAGGCCATAGTGTGCCAAACCCAGGGTAGGTTAAAAGCAATACTGAAAAGACCTATAGTAGGTAGTTCCATTAAAAATATGGGAATGAATGTTTAAAAACTTTACAAGATACAGGCCTATTAAGGCCTCCAGAAATATTTAACCGATGCTCTACTAACCAGATTCACTCTAGGAAGTTTGGGAGATTGTGCCGACGATCATGATCACCGGCTCTCTGCCACCGCTAATCTTCAGGCATACCTAATAGAAATGAAAACAAACAAAAATTCATAACCGATGTAGGATGCCAATGCTATCTAAAAACTTAAAAACTTGACGGCGCGGCACAACAGGTTCGTCACCCAATAATAATTCCGGGTGGAACGGGACGTGATTGCGGAAAAAGGTAGAGAAAAAAGTGGTGCGTTCATGATGGTACTTAGGACATGTGATAAGAGTATGCATGACACTCAATGACTCGTTACAGTGTTCACATTTCGGAACCGCCTCTGACCGTAGGAGGTAACCGTGCGTGAGATGGGTGTGTCCCAATCTCAGACGACGGAGCATCACCTCAAAGAAGCGCTCCCTGTGTCGGCAACTTGCCCATTCCCGCAGGGTGGGTTTCAGCAATGAAGCTTGTTGTGTATTTCCGTGTCCCATTCTAACTGCCAGTTTTTCTGGATTGCTCTTTTGAGACCGTGCTTGTAGTCAATGTATGGAATGCACTTGATATCCACTTGCCTCTCGATGCACGTACTGGCCGCTCTATCAGCATCCTCATTTCCCTGAATACCGACATGACTAGGCACCCAACAAAAATTGATGCGTAGGTGTGATTTTACTGCAGTGTGCACAATGCTCCAGAGCCTAGTAATGAAGGTATTCTTCGGTACTTCCAAAGGAGCAAGTGCCTTTAATGCACTGAGAGAGTCAGAGTAGATAACAGAATACTGGATAGAGTTTTCTATAATGAATTCAACAGCTAAACTTAAAGCATATAATTCTGCAGTAAAGATTGAGGCTCTGGCATCAAGACGCCTAACAACCTTCCATGTCTCGCTTATAACAGCACAACCAACAACAGAATCGCTCTTAGTACCATCTGTGAAGAAGCTCCTACAGTCGCTGTACGTATAAGCAACCTGAGAAAACTCCTGCTGCAGGGCAGTCACAGGAGTTTGCCGCTTATTATATTTGATCAGAGTAAAATTGATTATGGGTGCTACACTCTCCCAAGGAGCTACTGCCAGTGGAAGTTGGGCAACTAGGCTGAAACTGTCAAGGTTGTACGCCTGCGAATATGTTTTAATTCTCTGCGTAAAAGGGGGTACGACAGATGGCTTGTTCTGGAATGTGGTTTCATAGCGAGAATCCTGAATTGCTTCCTGGATCGGATGAGAAGGGATAGAGCGAATTCTTAATACATACTGGAACCCTAAATAAAATCGTCTTTTTTCAATTGAATATTCATTACTCTCAGCATACAGGCTAGGTATAGGGGACGTCCGAAAAGCACCAGTGGAAAGCCTCAGGCCTTGATGGTGGATCGGGTCCAACACCTGTAGGGTAGATTGACGTGCGGATCCATACACTATGCATCCATAATCTAATTTTGAACGAACCAAACAGCGATAGAGACGAAGGAGGCACCCCCGATCGCTACCCCAAGACTTGTGTGAAAGCACCTTTAGGAGGTTCATTGACCTTGAGCACTTCTGTTTCAGGTAAAGTACATGACTGCGGAAATTCAACTTTTTATCAAATATCACTCCTTGAAACTTGTGTTCATTACGAACAGGAATCGCCTGCCCCCTTAAGGTCAGACTAGGCTCTAGGATCATGCCCCTACGTAATGAAAAGTTGACACATAGTGACTTCTCTGGTGAAACACTGAACCCATTGGCATCAGTCCACCTCATCAGACTATTAATTCCCAGCTGTAGTTGTCTCTCGCAGACTGAAATGTTACACGAACAGCAAGATATCTGCAAGTCGTCCACGTAAAGAGAATAGAAACGTGATTGTGGGATAGACTTTGCAATAGAGTTCATTTTTATTAAAAATAGTGTTACGCTAAGGACACCACCTTGTGGAACTCCATTCTCTTGGACAAAACTATGACAGAAGGTTGTACCAAGCTTGACATGAAAGTATCTGTCTTCCAAGAAGATTTTGATAAGTGAGAGCATGCGGCCACGAATTTCAGACGAGACAAGATCGTTCAAGATTCCATACCTGCATGTTGTGTCGTAAGCCTTCTCTATATCGAAAAAGACAGAAACACAATGCTGTCTATTAACAAAAGCCTCACGAATAGTTTTCTCGAGTCTGAATAGGTGATACACCGTTTATCTGTGGGCACGAAAACCGCACTGAAACTTATCGAGGAGATTATTTTCCTCTAGAAAATGGACCAATCTTGAGTTGACCATCCGTTCAAAGGTTTTCCCCAAGGAAATGGTGAGGGCGATGGGCCGGTAACTTGAGGGTAATGGTGGATCTTTTCCTTGATGAGGAGCGGGATAACCTCGGCTCTTTTCCAGGAGTCTGGGAAGACACTTTCTCGCCAGATTTGGTTAAAAAGGTTTAAAAGCGCTTGGAGGGTATTAGAATGCAAATGCTTGAGCATACAGGAATGAATCCGGTCTGGTCCTGGGGAGGTATTTTTACTTTTATTTAAAGCTGCCTGTAACTCTCGAAAAGTGAATGGTCTATTATAGGGTTCTCGTAGTCCTCCAGAGGTATTTATTATCTTCTTCTCTATAACACTTTTATGCTTCAAAAATGCAGCCGAGTAATGCGATGAACCCGATACCGATGCAAAGTGCTCTCCTAGAATATTGGCCTGCTGCTCAAGACTAGGCAGTACACCACCTGGCAGAACAAAAAGCGGTATAGAGAAGGCTCGATAATTCCAATTAATCTTATGGACTTTTTCCCAGACAACTTTTACACTGGTGTGACTATTAATGCAGGAGGTGTATTTCTTCCATGTCGTCTTTTTGGATTGACGACGAACATATCGAGCCTTCGCCCGAGCCTGTTTAAAGGCTAAGACATTTGAAGGCGTCGGATACCGGCGTAGCACATCCCATGAGCAATTTTGTTTTTTCCGAGTCTCGCTGCACTCCTTAGTCCACCAAGGTTTTGGCTTAACAGGAAGACGTGTAGAAGTCTGCGGAATAGCTTTATGAGCTGCCTCAACTATAGACGCAGTAAGGAATTGGCAGGCATCATTCACATCTAGGCTAACTAAGGTTTCAGGGTTAACCTTAGATGAACTTTCAAACATGGCCCAGTCTGCCTGGTCTACTTTCCAGTGTGGCGAACGTGTCGTGAGAGAGGATGAAGGAGCAGTGCACTTTAAAAAAATGGGAAAATGGTCGCTACCATATGGGTTAGGATTCACATGCCATGAAAAGTTAGGAAAAAGTGTGGCAGTCCCAACGGAAAGATCAATGCATGATGAAGAAAGGTATTGACAGCTAAAAAAGGTAGGCTCACCAGTATTAAAAAGACAAAGTGTTCGCGAGAATAAGACAGTCTCAATAATTTTCCCTCGGATGTCACGACGTGTGCTCCCCCATAGAGGGTTGTGACAATTAAAATCGCCCATCAAAAGGAATGGCTCAGGAAGCTGGTCTAAAAACAAATTAAAATCTGGAGATTTCAAAGGAAAGGATGGTGGTAAATACAAAGAGCACACTGTCAGAGCTTTGTGAAGCATAAACCGTACAGCCACTGCTTCCAGTGAGGTTGACAGTGGAACCTGTACACAGGGCACTTCTCTCGGGAGAACCACCGCAACTCCTCCAGAAGAACTGACTGAGCACCGACGATCCTTCCGGAATACCTGGTACCGTCTGAGGAAGTTGGTATGGCTGGGGTTTAAATGAGTCTCCTGCAAGTAAAGTACACGTGGCTTGTGCTCCTCTAGGAAAAACTCCACATCATCCAGGTTACTTAGGAGCCCTCGACAGTTCCACCGCATTAGCACTGAAACCATTATAAATATATAAAATTACGAGCACACGGGTGAAGAGTGAAAGAAATAAAATGTAATTACTTCGGAGGGATCACAGGTTTTTTAGTTTGTTGTTTGGACTTCGGATATTGCCACTCCATCTCCTCCTGGTCAGACCCAGGGGTAGATGGGGAGGTGGACGGGGCAGGAGCACCGCTCTCCTGAGCTCCGCAAGCAGGCTTGCTTGCCGGCTTGGGAGGGTCGTAGCAGCGAGATCATAACCCGCGGCCACGACCAGAACCTAACGGGAGGGTGGCACATGTACTGGGGAGAGATTCAACCCCGTCCATCTGCTCCGCCTTCTTTTGTGTTGCAGAAGCTGCATGAGGACCATGCAGCCCCTTGGTTGCTGGCGGTCTCTCCAGGGAGTGAGGCCGAGAGCCTCGCTTTTTCTCCCTGGTAGGAGACCGTGCGGACTGTACAGGCGCAGCATGCGCTGGCCTGTCTTGGGACGTGGGAGCACCTGGCGAACCCTCTCCGCGAAGGGAGGAAGCCCGCTGCCCCTGGGTAGGCTTTGGGGTCCTGAGGGCCGCAGCCAGGTCTTCGAGCAAGACCTGGGTTGCCCTCGACTCCATACGTGGCGCAGGACCCCGGCGCGCCACGTCGGCTTACGAGCCTTGTGCATGAAACGACCAGCGTTTCTTGGCCTCAAGGTATGTAATATTTTCTTTAGCCTTCAAACTCAAGATCTCTTTCTCCTGCTTCCACAGGGGACAAACACGGGAGTACGCTGCATGGGTGCCCTTGCAGTTGGAGCAGCACACAGTGTTTTCACTGATGTCTGCGACATGTTCGTTGCTGCCACACTTGGCGCAGATCTCTCTTCCACGGCAGCTCCTAGACCCATGCCCGAACCTTTGGCACCTGAAACACCTCTGGGGGTTTGGCACATAAGGACGGACACGGCAGTTCAGATAGCCTGCCTTCACTGTTGCTGGAAGAATATGCCGTTCAAAAGAAAGAATAAGATGTCTTGAGGGTATCTCCTGACCCTCGCGGCGAAGTATAATCCGCTTTACTGCAGTAACACCTCAGTTTTGTAGGCCTTCAAGGATCTCATCCTCGCTTACACCTAGGAGGTCTTCTTCAGAGATGACACCACGCACAGTGTTTAACGTCCTGTGCGGCGTTACGTGACGGAGGTATCGACGATGCTTTTCATCTTTTGAATGGCCACACTTTGCGCTCGTGTGGTGACCTCTACAAGAAGGTCCCCAGAATGCAGCTTTTTTGCTTGGTAGCAGTGTCCGATCAAGTGTTCAAGAACTTTGGCAACAACGTACGGAGACAGCTTGGGGACAGGGCGTTGATCGTCTTCAGAATGAACTACAAAAAACTTTACAAAGTGTTCTACTTCTAGTGCTTTGACAATGACTTGGTCCGGGCAATGCCGTTTGGACGGCTGCCTGGAACCGGGTTTAGACAGAGAGGGAGCCATAGGAGGCAGAAAGTATTCGGAATCCGCGGTGCACCACCCACCACCGAGCCCAACAAGGGGTTAGGTAACGTACCATAACAAGAAGGGCTTGGCTGGAGACGTTACGCTAACAGTGCTGCCGGGAAACAATAACCAAGTGTGGATCTGGACGAGGGTATCTGTCACCACCCAAGGTTAGCCCTTGCCGCCAAAGAAGGTGAAATAAGAAGGACGAGGAGAAGAAGAAGAAAGGAATAGAAAGGAGAGGTGGAGAAAGGCGACTGACTGAATCATCCTGGACGGGCCAAGCCAGGACACCCGTCTACGAGAAGCAGGGGCCGAAGCGGTGTATTGCCTCGCCCGGGGGGCCCCGAAGGGTCCAAACATACCCGGGGCTCAGCTCAACCACCAGGGTCCCCTTGTCCCCGGACACGGGTTAAAGGGGTACTCCGGCGATTTTTGAGCTACCTCAACTAACTATATTTTCTAACTCCCCGGCCTTTACCCTTTCCGGTATGCTATTTAGTATCGCGAAATTCATAATAGTTATTGCGAAATCGGCAAATGAAAATTATGCAAAAACCAACATTAAAATATACCCGCACTTTTCAGTGCCGTGACGTCAGTGGAGTGCAGGCTTGCCAGTCGAGCGAGCAGTCTAAAAAATAGAATATGCCAATCATTTGTTCCGTGCTGGAGCGCGGGGACTGGAGCGAGCTTCCAAAGCATTCATTTGACACCATGAAACTGCTTCGAATCAGTTGGGAACAAATTCTACAGTCCAAAGAGTGAACCCCTGCACTTCCACTGACGTCACTTTTTCGTTGTTGCCAGTAGAGACTTTCAGTTTGAAAACACGGTGAGGACCAAAATTGTAAATTCAATAACTTCGTGAAAAAAATTGTTTTGGCCTAATATTTGGGATACTATATTGGCGATGTGTTTGGCGAGTTTAGCAAAATTTCAAGCAAATCGGGGACCATGAAGAAATCGACGGAGTACCCCTTTAAGCCACGCACAGCCAGGCGTGGTTGGGGAAACCCACATAGCTCGGGGTTCGCGGTGGCGCTACTCACCAAGCACTTACCAAGGCAGGTGCCCCCTGCGTGCGGGTAGGGTGGTTCACGTGGCTGGGGTCCGTGGTGGCGCTACTCACCAAGCACCTAACACCTAAGGTGTAGGGGCCCCCTGCGGGGATGAGGAACGTGAGAAATCGTTGTTTGTTCATATTGTGGAGATATACGGAGCGACAATAGTTTTTGACATTATAAAGGAACATTGTAGAATAATTTGCGCTGAGTTGAGTGCCAAGTAAGGACGTAATTTTTTTTAAAATTGCATGAGCGGCATCATGCAGCAGACGACGCGGCGACGTCACGGTGACGTCACAGCGTTCCATATGATCCACTCCGGCCAACCCAAAAAGCCCATCTCCGCTGCGTGAAAAATCGTCTGCTTCAAACGCCATTGCCTTGGAAATTGCCTTCTCAAATTTTTCACACGTGTCCGATATTATTAAAGCTTTGATAAAGTGTTTAGTGCTTTAGTAACTTCACGACAGACTAGTTTTTGAAAAGTGTGAACTCGCCGTTTCTTTTATAATCAGCCGTGTTGCGTCGATCTCCATGTATTCTCCCATAGGGCGGGTCCGACTCCTGGAACCCTGAGTACCACGTGACTCGCGCCGAGCTGCTCTGTCGGCCATGTTGTCGGTAAAACACGCGGATCAAAGGATTGCCCTACTCTGCTCCGTAGGAGCTACATAATGCTCTAGGAGAAACCGCTCCTAGGGAATCAGTTCGCGTGGTGGTGATGATGACGATAATCATGTCATATAAAGTGGAGTGCAACTTCTTATACCGCACATGGAACGCGAATTAGAAAACCCTGGCTGTGTTCCAAAATTTACTCGATCCGACTCCGGAGTAAAGGTTTCGTACCGTGGCGTTCCAAAACTTGCTCAAGCTTACGCGATGACGTCAGAACTCGCGTTTCAGAAGCGGGTTGTTTACTCTGGAGTAATTACTCACGTTAGCCTCCTCGATCGGGGGGTAACGTCGGATGAAATCGAGTAAATACGTCACGTGATCTGTTCGTCGTCTTCTTTCTGCGCCGACAGCCGTCAGAGCTCGCTTGTTCCGTTGGCTTTGGTGGCGGACGTTCGAAATGACAAAGAATGAGGGGCAGGATGTGTGGTTATTGCGATTTGTTGTTTTCAACTCTCGAATTGACAGCATTACATCCAGACCGTGCACCTTTCCCGGGAAGGTATACTTGTTGTTATCAGAGTGCGAGCGTAAACATGAGCTTCTCCGCATTCTCGTCCTCGGCGTTGGAGGGAATGCCGTATTCTCACGTTCAAGGCTGAAACTGTTTGAACGCAGTAAATGATAAGGTAGTATTTTTGTTTCCTCCAGAGTGTTCGTAATGAGAGGGATGACGCTTGTAAAGCAGTAAAGGCTTCAAAGATTTTATTGTAATCATATTCGCGTCAAAGCGAACGTAAGTTTCAAATCATTCTTGAGAAAGCATCCCTGCGCTGTACCACTACAACTTTGTGGAATCAATTTCTGCAAAAAGATAATCGGTGCAAACTGCAATGCGTGGAATATATGCGTTTAGGGCGATAGCGCTGATTAATAAAAACACATTTTTTGATGTCTAAATGTACGGAGTAAGTAATTTTTATCTCAAAATACAGCTCAAAAGGGAGGTGAGTAAAATGAGTTGGTTGATCCACCTCAAAAACACCGCGTCGTCACTAATATTATCGTCTCTTCGAGTGCTTTCTTCATGATCAAAAGGATCGTCTGTTATTTTTATGCCATTTCGCTGCTGG
>JABSTQ010003997.1:0-38510 GCA_013358835.2 Ixodes persulcatus
TCATTTTCAAGCTGAAGTCCGAGTCCTCAATGTACCTGGTCTGCAACTGGGCCTTTTGCATTGTTTGGTAAAGGCACTGAGTGAAGTAAAACAAGCACCCCTTCAGCACAGTGGCCGGGAAAGTTCGGCGGATGCCATTGATTGCTGCCATCTCAAAATCCACCGTGAGAAATGGTGGGCTGAGCATTTGTCCAGCACCCGTCGTGAGTGTCTTCAGTGTCTGAAAAACATTTAAGATTTGCAACCGTTACTATATAGACCTTCAAATATTTCTGACTTGGCACCCTGCTTTTAACTTTAAACCGATGAATATATCCTGGGTTCAGTGAACATTGCTACATTAACTTAACATCACTGAAGTAAGAACTATGCACATATTTTAGTGACAAGAGTTTAGTTCTTGTGTGTCCCCATTCATCCATTCGGCCATTATCCTGAGTGACGGGAGAGAGAGAGAGAGAAACAACTTTCATTGAAACACCAGTCAATGAACGTCGGGAGAGAAGTCCATCTCCCCCGTCGCCCCTAGCCGTCGGCCAAAATCTCTTGGGACTGTTAAGAATGGAACCTTCGGCAACCTTCTTCCGAGTTTCAACGCTGCGGAAACGAGTCCCAAAACGAGTCCCGACGTGTTCAGGACTGACGCCCACCTGTCGAAGGCTGCCCAAAACGTGTCTCAACGCGTCCGTGACGTCAACGGGACGTGTGTGTGTGTGCGTGTGGGTTCGTGCGCTCCGGAAGGGGAGAGAGGCCTGGCCTAACTGCGGAGAACCATGGCTATGACTCATTTCTGACTACGTCGCGACGGACCCAGCTGCAAAGCACGTGGCTGTCGCACCTGCTGCCCTGGCGGAGAGAGAGGGAGAAAACGGACCCCTATATAAGGCGGGGCGTGAGGGCTCCATTTGTTCTCTTGGATTTGACAACTGTATCGCTACCATGTAATTAAACCGTTCGTTACGTTACCAATTCTCCCACCTCCACTGGACCCCTGGGTTCTTCACTTCGGGGAATGGTCGTCGTCACGAGCCAGGAAGCTCCCGGACGTGCGGCCTAAGCCCCGCCTCGAACAACTGGTTGGCAGCGGTTGGGATCGGACCATGCGACATCGTGCTACATCTGCGGGTGAGCGTTTGGACTTTGCTTTGAGATTCGCCAGGCTTCAGATTATGGGTAATTAATTTTGAACTGCTGGGAATCCTTAGTGTTTGACTCGTGCGCTAGGTTTGTGTACAACCTCGCGAACAAGTTTTATTGCAAAGCCAAAGCTAAAGAGCAGCGATCATGGATCTGATGAGGTTACTGAGAACAGATTTACTCTGTTTATGTGAAGAATTGGGTGTGGAGGTGGAGCAAAAGATGAAGAAATCTGAGATCAGTAAAGCGATTTCAGAGAGCGCGGAAGCAGAGGAAATTAAAAATACGTGGGAACTGCTTCAGAACGCTAAGAGTGAAGCTGCAGCAAGAGAGGAACGAGCACAGACTGCAGCGAAAGAGGAACGAGAACAGGCTGCAGCGAAAGAGGAACGAGAGCAAGCTGCAGCTAGAGAGGAACGAGCACAGACTTCAGCGTAAGAAAAAGGAAAGGCAAATTTAACGGCAATGCCGATGGGTTGAGCAGATTTTTCTGATATCACCAAAACAGTAGGGTTGATCTCAGAGGTTTTCGTCATCCACGGGAATGAGGATCTAAGTGGGGGCACTTCGTTGAAACCCCAAATTGACCTCACAAATTGCGAAGAGTTTTTGTCTTTTGTATTTTGTTCTTAGTGACCTCGTTGGAAAAGTGAGTTTTTTTGGCGACAGGGGGTCTCGATACCCGGAATTGTACCAAATTTTGGTAATCCGTAATCCAGTCTGGCGGGTCTTTGGCGAATTCCGAGCGTTTGACTGCGGTGTGGCGTGGTGTTGTGGGGGACGTTTCCGCTGATGCCTCCGTTGTGAGAGGTTTGGGAGTTTGTTTGGTGCTTGCAGCGTCTTCTCAAGGCCTACTCCAAGCCCACCTCTTCAGGCCAGCGATTGTACCACCGGCCATTCGAGGTTTCCCTGGCCCCGGAGGGGCTGTTAAGAATGGAACCTTCGGCAACCTTCTTCCGAGTTTCAACGCTGCGGAAACGAGTCCCAAAACGAGTCCCGACGTGTTCAGGACTGACGCCCACCTGTCGAAGGCTGCCCAAAACGTGTCTCAACGCGTCCGTGACGTCAACAGGACGTGCGTGTGGGTTCGTGCGCTCCGGAAGGGGAGAGAGGCCTGGCCTAACTGCGGAGAACCATGGCTATGACTCATTTCTGACTACGTCGCGACGGACCCAGCTGCAAAGCACGTGGCTGTCGCACCTGCTGCCCTGGCGGAGAGAGAGGGAGAAAACGGACCCCTATATAAGGCGGGGCGTGAGGGCTCCATTTGTTCTCTTGGATTTGACGACTGTATCGCTACCATGTAATTAAACCGTTCGTTACGTTACCAATTCTCCCACCTCCACTGGACCCCTGGGTTCTTCACTTCGGGGAATGGTCGTCGTCACGAGCCAGGAAGCTCCCGGACGTGCGGCCTAAGCCCCGCCTCGAACAGGACACAGCAGCAGCAAGGGCTTGACCGATGATGTCCTGCTGGACATCTGGGTTGCGGAGCGGAGCCTCCCAGGATTCTAGAGTGTGCGAGCTATCATAATTAGTCGGACATGTCCACACCGTGTGGACCAGATTCGTTGCCTCATTGCAAAATTTGCACTTTGACCTGAATACTGCTGGATGCCACTTGCTGTAGAGTATGGGGTTGGGAAAAATCCCCGTCTGTAATTTCCTCCATAAAACCTCCTCTTTCTTACTGAGGGTTCTGTCCGCTCCCGGATAAATTTGTCGATTTAGTCTGTAATGTAGTGCGACTTCCTGGTATGCACGCATATCCTCTCTGCTGTTTATAGTTTTGGTGACATGGGAGGCTCCTGGGGTCGACCGGTAGGTGAGACCTCGGGCGACCGAATGAGCCACCTCGTTCCCTCTTAGTCCCTGGTAAGCTGATGCCCAAACGAGCAGAGCCAATTCTCTGGGTCCGCCTTCTTTGTTTAATATACGGATGGCAGTCTCCGTCACTTTCCCCGATTCGTAATTTCTCACAGCATTTTTGGAGTCGCTGATGACCACCTTGACCCCCCTTTGGCTGACGGCCAAGGCTATGGCCACTTCCTCACCTTCTACCGTCTTGACGTCACTGACATTGCAGCACGCCGCCGGGATGCCGTCTTCCCTAACCGGCACGGCTGTGTGTGCCGCTTTGCTTTTGTATTCTGCAGCGTCCGTATATATAACGTCCTCTCGACCTGTATACCTAGCCTGTAATGCCTCTGCCCTGTCTTTACGTCTGCCTTCGTGAAATGCAGGATGCATGTTTCGGGGCAGCGGAGGGATTTTCACATCTTCCCTGATCTGTCTCAGTATGTCTCTTGAGCACTCTTGCTCATGCTTGGGCTCGTAGCCCTACCTCTCTAAAATTTTCCTCCCTTTTTTAGATCCGAGTAGCCTTTAATGCTGCACGGTAACAGCAGCTTCAATCACCTTCCTCGAGAGTGTTTGATACCCCTAGCTTCATAAGTCTGTCGGTGGACGTGTTCAGGGGTAGTCCGAGCGCGGCCTTGATGCTTTTTCTGATAATGATTTCGAGCTTGTTCCGTTCTAGTCCGTTGAGTTTGAGATAGGGTGCCACGTACACTATCCCACTTATTACAAAGGCTTGCGGGAGTCTCAAGAGATTTGCCTCCTTCATCCCAGCGTGCCTGTTCGCAATTCGCCTTATGAGACGACACGTCTGATTTGCACTGGCTTCTAACCTAGCGTTTCATGATTCTTCCGGTTCGCCTGAATCCTCAACCCGAGAACGCGGATACAGTCGACCACGGGGATCTCCGTGCCGTTGACATACAGGTGGATGTCGGCCTTGTGCTTTTGGTGAAACCCGCCGTTTTCCGGGAGGCATGAGGAACAGTGCTTCTGACTTTTCGGTTGAACATTTAAGTCCTTTGAGTTTCAGGTACTCCTCGATGATGTCAATGGCACTTTGCAGGGAGCTTTCAATTTGCCCGTCACTGCCCTTGTTTATCCATAGTGTTAAATCATCCGCGTATATGGTGTGATTGAGATTTTCAATTTCCCCCAACTGTTCGGGGAGTCTCAATATCGCAATGTTGAAAAGTGTCGGCGATAATATCGAGCCCTGCGGCGTTCCCCTGTTACCCAGTTTAATGTCCTCGATGGACTCGTCCCCTATTTTGAAGTGGCTTTCCTGTTCGTCAGAAAGTCCTTGATGTAATTGTACAATCTCTTCCCGACATTGAGTGAGTTCAAGTTCTCCAAGATCAACACGTGCCTCACGTCAAATGCCTTTGCCACATCTAATCCTACGATCGCTTCCGTGTCTCACGTTTGCTTGTCTATAATTTGGCCCTTGAGTTGCAACATCACGTCACATGCCGACAGCTTTGGTCGAAATCCTATTGTGGTGTCCGGATACAGCCCATTCTCCTCCATGTACCTATTAAGCCGCGTCTGAACCACGTGCTCCATAAGCTTACCCATGCCTAGAGGTGAGCGATATCGGCTGCCAGGTCTGCCAGGAGAACCAGCGAGCCTCGCGTCGCGTGGAGATCACCCCCTGGCCGTTCCCACAGAGCCCCTGGTCCCGCCTGCACGTGGACTTTGCGGGACCCTTCAAGGGCCACTACTTCCTGGTGGTAGTTGATGCCTTCTCGAAGTGGGTGGAGGCACTGCCAGTCACCACTCCATCGGCAAGCGCGACCATTGCGGCGCTGCGGCAGGTCTTCGCGGCGCAGGGATTGCCGGACATCATTGTGTCCGACAATGGTCCCGCTTTCGCCAGCGCCGAGTACCTCGAGTGGCTGCAGAGAAATGGGATCCGCCGGATGCTGCGTACCACCCTGCTTCCAATGGTGCAGCTGAGAGGGTGGTACAGACCATCAAGAACAAGCTCAAGAAGAGCCAGCCCGGGGATTTCCGGACTCAGGTGGCCCGGGTACTGTTCCAGTACCGGACCACACCCCATGAGGTCACTGGCCGTGCCCCCTGCGAGCTTCTGCTGGGCCGGATGGTCAAGACACCCCTGGACGTCTTGCATCCAGACCTCCGGTCCACGGCGCTTCTGAAGCAGCTGAAGCAGAAGATGGCTGCTGGCCGAGGGTGCCGTCCCGGGCCTTTGCCGGAGCCGGGAGCGTCGGTCTACGCCAGGAACTTCCGTCCTGGCCCACCCTGGTCTGCCGGACATGTGGTTTCGCCAGCGAGCGCCTCGTCGCTACTCGTCCGCATGCCCGACGGGACCACCTGGCACCGGCACGCTGACCATGTCAGGCCTCGCCTCGGACCGGGCTTGGACCCTCGGCCGTCGCTTCAGAGGACCAGCCTGCAGGGGGACCAACGACAGCGCCAGTCGCGGCCAGTGGAGCGCCAACCAGCACGGCGGCGACAAGCGTCGCCACGCCTGTGGCACCAGTTGGACCGGTGCCACTCACAAATCCGGTCCCTGCGGCTCCACCGGGTGGAGCGCGACCGCTACAGGCAGCGTCCCGGCGTTGCCACACCTGGCCCGTCGACACCAGTTACCAGGCGGAGTACGCGGCAGCGAAGGCCACCTGACCGCTACTCGCCGGGGTGACCATCGACGTCGACCGGCCAGGACTTGGCACGACCAGACGCCGAGTGGGTGTCGGTCGTGTGCATTGTTTATTCTTTTATGTTATTTTGTTTTTGTAGAAAACAAACTGTGGGGGAGGGATGTAACCAGTAGGTAGCGCCCCCTCCAGTCCGCCCGTCTGTGGCCGCCAGGCTCGGCGGGCAACATTGATCATCGCGACAATAAACGCCGTGGAGCGTACGCCGCCCCGGTCAGTCATCGTCCACCCTCACAACCAGGCTGCGAGTCGTCTCTTCTCGGCGGGTGCTTCGGCCCCCTTTGTCCACGTTCTAGAAGGATCGTGACAAGATAGATATAAAAATGATTCCTTGCATGAACTATCGCCCTTCTGTAAGGTCTCGCATACGGGCACAATGGCAAGCTGAGTGGAATAAGATCTACAACAAGCTGCATCTCATTAAGCCAAACCTGAGTGAATGGGCGAGCACCCGGCACCGAGAACGATTTTATGAAGTAATACTGTGTCGTTTGCACATTGGCCACACGCATCTGACTCATGGCTACTTGCTCCGTGGAGAGGATGCCCCTTTCTGTGAACAATGTGATAAACCTCTAAGTGTTCTCCACTTTCTGATTGAGTGCCCTTTCTATAAACAGGAACGCCAATCTCACTTCGCACAGTTGTAAGGAAGGCACATTCCCTTACACCCAATGTTATTGGGTGATGAACCATCCGTGACTTGCAAGAGGGTTTTCAAGTTTTTAGATGCTATTGGTCTTCTAAATCGATTTTAAACTTCAAAGCTTCTCACTCATGCCCATTATTGTTTGTAACATAATCCTGTTTCATGTCTCATTCCTTTATTTTTAACCCTGACCACTACAGTCCTTTCTTCTCGCTTACCCTCAATGTAATAGTTTCCTTATTTGGCGCTCTTTGGCCTCAGCATGCCCTTGCACCATAAAAACCCAATTCAAACCACAAAAAAAAAAACAGGAAGAACATGTAATACACTACAATATGCACACTATATGCAACGGCCAAGCCCCTGATGGCAAAGATGCGTCCAGTGGCCGAATCCTAGTCTATGACCATGTAGGGCTATCGGGGATGGAAAAAGCGAGTGAAAAAAACAAAGGATAAAACGCCTAAAACTGGCGGAAGTGGAATGATGTGCTCCCTGGTGCCTACCCAGGCGCGCAGTGGTAACTTGCCGTCTGCAACAATTCAGTTTTTATTTAAACTAAACAAGGACCAGCAAATGCATGGTTCAAGATGACTGAGAATATTTGTAATATATTAGAGAATTAAAAGTAGCAATAACACTGAAACAAGAACGAATTTAGAATAAAATCGCGTTGCATACTTGACAATGACAATTGTTTTGAAGCCTAAAAATAAATCCCTTAAACCTGCTGCATAAAATTAACTAGAATTTCAAGCTGCTAAGGTCATACTTTGAATCGAAATTGCAGAGTACACAACTCTTGTAGCATGAAATTGACTAGAACTTGACACTGCTAAATCAAGGCCATACTTTGAATGGAAATCGAACAGTACATAACTTTCGTAGTATGAAATATATTGGAGCTTGAAGTTGCTAAATGATGGTTATACTTCGGCCCTTGTGCTCCTTTTAGAAGTTGAGGAGGATGAAACACACAAAAAACAGCTAAACAATTAAAACATTCTTTTAATGTTATAAGAATAAATGGAAAGCAACAATATGGACGAAGACAGGTGGAGATATCTCCAACTGGTTGCATGCAAATTTATGGAAGACCTACAACAAGAGCAACATTTACAGTAGCAACTTGAGTGACGAAATATGACAGGGTAGCAACCATTAAAGAAGGTAAAACGGAAGTGACCCAGAAGACGGGAAAATTAGCACAGATACTTAACTACATCCTAGGTCGGTAGTAGCTCTGAACGGGGGTGTGCTATTTGGGGTCAGGATTGCTGAGAGAAGGGTGGGTGTCTAGTATTTTCCAAAGGATGATGCAAGGTATAAAATGATGAGGGCACATGAAGCTTCCATCAGACATCATTTCCTAGGGAACACAGAATTCCCGTCTCTCCCCAGGCAAAAGTCAGTCCACTTCCAGCTGGATTATGGAACTGAAAGTGAGGCAGTCCAGCTGGATTCCAGCTGGACCCAGCTGGACCTAGCTGGAATCCAGCTGGACTGCCTCGTTTCCAGTTCCATAATCCAGCTGGAAGTAGACTGATTTTCGCCTGGGTCAGCTTGTCCTACACTGAAATTGCATATTTTTCCACAACTACAACCCACCAGGTGGTCTTAAGCTAAATCTCTATGCTCAGTTTCCCGTCTAGTATGTTTACTTTTCTCTGCTTCGCTTTTCCGCAGGTACAACTTCTTCCTCTCCTTTGCTCAGCCCACTGCTGGAAGGGTCATGGCTGTTGAAGACCATCGATAAATGTTAACACTGTTGATAGGAAAGGTGTATTGCCTTGCCTTCCTTCTTTTTACTACTTTGCATTTATTCTTGAAACAAACAAAAACGTTTGAGCATTCTAGCATGATAATTCAGCACAGTAATTTGCTGGCTTAAAGTTTCGATGCAAATTATAAAGAAAGAATGTAAATGTTGGCTTAAAAACATTAAATTTTGCGCCCATCAGGCATACCTTTCGTCCCAAAGGACATAATCCCGGGCAACATCTAGAAGTTTGTGGGCTGTGTGTCGCCTCACCTGTTTTCGCCGGGCAAGCTGTGCCTCTTATGAAAGTGTTTTCCCTCATTCTCCTTCAGGTGTCCGCTGGTGTATCGGGTAGATGTCAGAAAGCCCTAAAATTAGCAATCCTATAATGTAAGAAATTAAATTCCACATCAATCTCCAATCAGTTTGTCATACCATTAGGTTATTTTTTATGCATTCCAGCGCTGGACAAACCCTTAAAAAGCCTTTTGGATTGAAGGGTGTTCATGGAACTGAATGTAAACTAGTGCAAAGGAAAGTTGAAAAATGAATGAATGAACAGTGGATTACAAAAAGTTAACAAGTAAAAGCTGAATATAATTTAAGTTATTATTAGGTAGGACCTTGTTCAATCCGACGGAGTGGTATCGTCTCGATATAGACACATCCATGCCGCTCTCGGCAAGCCTGCTTCGCAGCGGAGCTCTCACATCCAGTGTGACTGTTTTGCATCGGTGAATGTGTGTAAAGAATTACCACTTTGCATTGGCTTCTCGGAGAAGCTGGTGATGTTGAAAAACAGCTAGGTTAACTCGGTGGGCTTAGAAGCTTGCTGGGTGTGTTCTTCATGTGTTTGCTTACATTTTAAATGTCTCAAAAGGGTGGGTGCTTATTGAGACACGGACAAATGCTCAGTATTCTATGGTACTCTTATATTTAAATTGAAAAAAGCAAATAGAGCTGATTTAAAAGCACAACATTACATGCAGTGCATAGGGGTAGTCAAACGCTGCATATTTGGAGAGCAATCCCTGCGGCCTCCCTAGCATCGCTTCTTATGTCCCATTTAAAGTATGCCATTTGAGCTATACAAAACAGTGAGTCGGATTCAACTATAGCTATCCATTAAAACTCCGCCACATCAATAGCTTAGCCCTATGTTGCAGCAAGGAAAAAGCAGACCAAATGGGGAGCTAAAACGTGCTTTTCGCGTAAGGTAAGGAACGCTGGTTGACAGGGCTCGCTGCTCTCTTCCAACCTACTTGGTGGACCGCATCTCGCTGTCTTGTTTGAAGGGGCCTTTAGCTTATCCTTCTTCGCAATCCCCTCCGTACATTTGTACACTTCTCTGAAGCCACTTTCCTTTTTTGCCTTGTCAAGTGTACTTCCAGGATCTTCGTTGCCCTTTGCTCTCCTCCCACAGAAGTTTTTGGTTTCTGCAGCGATGTTTAAGTTCTTTGCATGGTCCAAATATTGTGATGGTGCAGCTGACACTGAACACAGCCTTGAACTTTTGGATTTTTGTCAAAAGGTCGTGTATTCCCTACCGAAAAAAAACAGTTTGATTGTTTTTGGCCTAAATTCGAAAAAAACAAAAAACAGTTTGATTGTTTCCAGCCTAAATTCATAGAGAATTATGTAACATGAAACTGAAACTTGATTTTATCTACTGGAAACCGAAACTGGATTTCATCTGCTGGAAACAAACTGGATTTCACCTGCTGGAAACCGAAACTTGGTTTCATCCACTGGAAATCGAAACTGGGTTTCATTCGCTGGAAATCAAAAGTGGGTTTTATCTGCTGGAAATCGAAGTGGGTTTCATCCGCTGGAAATTTGAAACTGAATTTTATCAGCTGGAAATTGAAAGTGGATATACAGAACTGTAGCATATGAAATGGAATGACTGATTTTGTAGCATCCATTTAAATGAGTACTATTAGTACATGATGCACACATGGCCTGCGCCTAAGCTGGAAATATGTTGACAATCAAAGCCCGATTTGCTATACATCACAAATAAAGTGGCACTAGATACCAATAGTGAAAACTGTGAATATTAGTTGAACAGACATTTGCACTCCAAAAATAAAGGCCATAAAATAAAAAAAGAAATGCAACAACAGCCTTTTATTTTTTCCACTTCATTGCTGGCTCTTGGTGATCGCTCTTTTGGCGGCTCTTTGATCTGCCCGGTTGTGCTCGACCAGGAAGTTGGACAGGATGCCGCGGACAGAACCAACCCGCGCTTCCCTCGTGACACCCTCTCGGAGCCACTGCAAAATTAAGAACACAATTACGATGCACTTATTATACATGCACAAATTTATTCCCTTTCACCTTAGTAGGAAACATTCCTAAATAAGGCATGGTATACAAGCCGGGGACTACAATCAAAATATCCCTTCCCTAACATTCTGAAAATAGGTAAATCTAAAATCATAGTTGTCGGTTGCACTTACCCCCAATGGCATCGACCTTCTGAGGAGTCAATTCACGCTTCCCATTGGCCCCCTGCTTTATGTAGCGACGACTAGGCTGCCCAGTGAGACTGCTGTTCACGAGCTCCTCGTCCGTGTAAACGGAGCGTGTGACAAGATTTGTGAACTTCGAGTCCGTTTTTGCCTTTTGCATTGCTTTGTCCACTGTTGGGATGTTATAAATATTCCATGCTTCAGATGCACCTGAAACAGGAAAAAAGAGTTTGCAGTAACAATCTACTTGGGTATTTATTGGGAGGCTGTGGTATGCATAAAGTTATGTTCAACTGCCCAACAAATCCAGAGACCTATGGATGGCTTTCGTTGACGCTCTGTACCATGTTCCAGTGCCCGTATGTTCTGCGGCACACATTTGGCACCATCGAATCTGTTCTTCTCCGCAAGGCTTACAAAGCCTTGCGGAGAATTTGATTTTGCGAAATGTATGCTGAAGAAGGTACGGGCACCGGGGCGTGGTACAGAGCAATGTCGACCGGTATGGTGCCTTATGAAGTCGCATGCAAGGCAAGTATATGGACACGTCTAAGATAGCATCGGTAGCACCACACAAATAAAAAAGAATAACTGATATGATAAACTGGGCAATTTCCTCTTCACTTAAAGGGATTGTCCGGTCGAAGCCGGAAGTACTCACGTTTTTGCGCTCGTTACGTCGAGGGAGCCTTCATGTAGACAAACGTCATTTTTATTTTGATATATAAGCTCCCGTTATTAATTAAACCTTTCATGAGCGTATATACGAAACTGCACCCCGAATTTCGCCAGTGTCAATGGCTGACATCCGTAGGTGCTGCGTGACGTCACAAAACACAAAGGTTTGTTGGATGCTTGGGGTAACAAGCGTTTGTCAATGGAAGTCTTGTATTTTGTTTCGAGCTATATAGTCTCCTAGGCTCTACCGTACTGAAATACGGTTCTTTTAATGCAGTTCCCAAGCACGTGCAAAAAACCGCGCACGCAAACACAACTGCAACGGCCACTGATCGAACTAGGGGCCCTTGCAAAGCAAAGGATGCAGATTTCGCCTCTGAAGCGGCACCTAGGTACACGAAGCGGAATCTGGGTACACATGTGGGTGGATTCACTGGATCGGTGATGAAGCTGCGGGTCGTTCCCTCAGAGGCGATGTCCGCGGGTTCAAGGTTCAAAGTGTTTATTGGCACAACTTCCACACAGCTGAGTGCCTGAGGCAGCCAAAAGGCAAAAGCCCGTACAATCAATTGCTGGCTGCCTCCTCGGCTGTGTGTTAACGGATGAAATGATGAAGATGAATATACAAATGAAAGAGAGAAAGAAATGGGAGTTACACAAATTTATTGAGCTCGGAGGGGCACGTGACACAGTCCTGCTGAAGTCGCGGAGTCAGAGGAATGGTCGTGGCGGGCCAAGGTTCGAGTCGCGCGGCGCTGCACACTCTCTAGGCGCTCAGTGAGGTGTATCTTGTGAGGGCTCCATATTGAAGAACTGTATTCTAGTCGAGGGAGTACCAGAGCCGTGTACAGCGTCTTCAGGGCCTCCCGTCCAAAACGCCGGGAAAATTTAGACGCGAATCCCAGTACCCTGCGAGACCTGCTCACCACCTTAGCCACATGGCAGCTGGCAGCGAAGGCAAATGGCGAATCGTTCAAATGCATGTCGTCACTTGACTTGGACCAGCTTGGCAAATCGCAGTCACGCTTCATTTTCACACGCGGGCCAAACAGAATCGGGCTGCACGCGTGCTAAACACAACTTCTGGTATCGTTTTCAGATGGCCTAGCTGTTGGTTTCGGTTTCGCTGCATAATCAAATTGATTGATCCGATTTGGGCGAGGAGTGGGTGGACGTAGTTTAATATTGTTGGCACAGCATCACACCTCAGCTTACGAGCCTTCTGTCCACTTGGAGCTCAGCTCGTGGCTCTCTTCTGTGAGATGATTGCTGCATAAGCGGGTTCTCGATCTTGACGATAACCCAGTCCCTACGCACGGCAACGATCCACTTTACTCGTCACTGCACGACTCACGGAAAACTGTGGAACGTCATCTCTTGGCTTGCATGTGCTGCCCGGTGGCTTTGGCGCCCAACCACACAACAAAAATCTCACCCCACCACGAAACAAGTCGAGCACAACAACAAAAACGAAGCGCGCTGAGGCGTTCACTCGCAGGCAAACGACGAGAGAGAAATCCTTGCTTTGGGTTTTGTGACGTCAGAGCTTCAAGGTTGCCAATGAAAGCAGCGTTTACGCTAGAATGCGATTGGAGCAGTATAAATTCAATTACTCACGCAGAGGGGCATATATAATTCAGATATTGCTCGTACGATGAGTCTCGAGGCAATAACAATAATAATCAATTGTTTTCTAGGGAACAAAATTTGACCGGACAATCCCTTTAACCTTCTATCAATCTCAGCGAGTTCTGCAGGGAAACCATGGTTGCCACTGTCACTCCTCGGTGGCACAACCTTGGGGGCAACCTCCACTGAGATATTGCACATCAGTTAAAAAACACTTACAGTGATGTGATTGGTCCGAGTCAGTTTAGAGCACCTTATGTAGCAGCCAAAACCATCTTGAAGCAACAAGAACTTTCGTAGCACAAGCATATACCGGGTGCCTCAGTTAGAGGGAACCAAGATATTAAAAAAAGTGGAGCGCTCTGGAAATTATACCGACTGCATGCTAGTTAGTAAATGTCATGCGAAAGTTTCAGGAGTTCTTATAAGGGCAAATCCCCACGGGGGGCACCTGTGAAAACAGGTGTTGGGTGAGTGGCGTCACAACGGACCTTGAGCCATGCGGGCTCAAGGTCCGTTTAAAGAGCATCCTAGTCATTGAGTCGAACCCGGGGTAGGCTTGAACCCTTCAGGGCCCCCTAGGGGAGGCAATACACCACTTCGGCCCCCGCTTCTCGTAGACGGGAGTCCTGGTAAGGCCCAGCCTGGATGATTCAGTCTAGCCGCCTTTTCTCCTACTATCCCCTCCGATCTTTCACTTTTACCTTTTCTGTTTTTTTTTTACTTCTTTCTCATTTCTCTTACTCCCTTTTCATCCCCTCTTTGGTGGCAAAGGCTAACCTTGGGTGGCGATTGACCTCTGTCTTGACCCACACTGGGTATAGTTTCGCGGCAGCACTGTTAGCGTAACGTGTCCAGCCAAGCCCTTCTTGTTATAGTGCGTTACCTAACCCCTTGTTTGGCTCAGTGGTGGGCAGGGCACCGTGGATTCTGAACACTTTTGCCCTCTTATGGCGCCCCATCCCTCCAAACCCCGTTCAGGGCACGCCCTTAAAAGGCGCTGCCCTGAACAAAAAGCCATCGACAAAGAATGTGAAGTAGAAACATTTACAAAGTTTTTTATCGTTCATTCGCTGGATGAACAAAAACCTGTTCCAATGCTCTCACCTTTTATTGTAGCAAAGGTGCTAGAAAACGTTATAGGGTTTTCCTACAAGGCTAAAAAACAGCACACTGGAGACCTTCTCGTGAAAGTGAACACAAAAAAACAAAGTGATGCACTCCTTAAACTGACTACCATCGTTGACCTAGAGGTGTCGGTGAGCCCTCATCGCACACTAACTACTGTCCATGGAGTCCTCTCCAAGGACGACTTCTTGCACACTAGAGAGGAAGACTCCTCGAGGGACTTCAAGGTGCTGGTGTTGTCGCCGTAAAATGCATTATGTTTAGGAAAGGTGGCGAACAAATCCCTTCGAGACATTTTTGAAAGGCACACTCTCCCCGAGACAATCAAGGCAGGATACTTGAACTGCCGCATCCGCCCTTACGTCCCCTACCCCCAGCGGTGCTTCCGTTACCAGCGTTCTGGTCATGGAACACGCAGCTATCGAGGGAAGGAAATGTGTGCGAAGTGCGGTAGTCAAGGTCACGTTTCCGATACTTGCGAGGCGGCTGTGGCCCACTGCGCTAATTGCGGTGGACCACATCCTGCTTATTATCGTGCATGTCCCTCTTGCAAGCTAGAAAAGGACATCCTTACCGTCAAAGTAAACGAAAACATACCGTGCCCAGAAGTCAAAAAGCGGTTCTCCTTTTTGTCAAAGGGGAGTTTTGCCGAGGGGGTGCGCAGGGGCCCTGCACCACGCTCGGAGTCGAGGGCCACCCAGGCCTCTCTCGAGATCTTGGCGGTCGACTTCAGGGCCCCAGCTCCCCAACAGTGGCAGCAGCTGCTTCCTCCAGTCCCTGGTTGTAGCATGCGTGCTGCTCCTCCTTCCAAGGACAGGCCGGCAGCAGCCGCGCCTGCCCCCTCTCCAAGGTCCCCCCTGGGGAGATGGAGCGAGCTTCTCGCTCTTGCTCGCTAGAGAGGACCTCCCTACTGAAGGAGCAGCATGGTGCCCATGCAGCTCCTATGAAAGGAGGGGACCAGACGAGCACGGACGACCCGTGGCCCAGTTCGTCTGCAACCCTTCCAGCCCGTCGTGGTCGGTGTTTGCCCCCCCCCCCCCTCCCCCCTCTGCACACCTGGCCGGACAAGTACTGTTTTAAAAGCAACGGATACCTCTCGGGAGGTGGAGATGTCGACAGATGCTGACAATCATTCCACTCCTGGGTCCTACCAGGACAGTATGGAGTGGGAAACGCCCTCCGGTAAACATAAAAAAATAAGAAGCCTGTAGTCCCACCCAAATGATGATCCCAATGTCTTCCACCTAGTTTGTGTTGACTCTACAGTCTTACTTATTTTACCAGGTTTCTTTTTCAGTTGCATATTTACATACCTTTTATAGATGACCTTTGCAGTAATAAAATTAAAAATAACTGGTGGACTAGTTGGTTAAAGGGATACTGAGCTGAAATTTCGAGCTCACAAAACAGGGCTGGATAGATAAGCGGTACGCTGCAAAACCCAAAAACATCACTCCTACAGCGATATCTCCAACGGATCGCCGTATTTTTGGAAAAGAAGTTTGCGATTGAACACGGCCAACGAGAGGAGGCACTTCACGATTCCCATTCCCTCTCCTCCTCGCTTCATCCCGTCGAGCTGGTGAACCGAAGCGAGGAGGAGAGAACCGAGGCCGCTTCCCCTCATTCTTAAATTCTCCCGGAGGACAGTGACGTCGGAGACCTCGCTTCATCGCACCCTTTTTTTTCCAAAAGCATGGCCATCCGTTTGAGATATCGATGTATGACTGATGTTTTGGAGATCGTAGCGTCCCGTTCAACGCTTCTACGGCCTTATTTTGCAAAATCCAAATTTCGGCTCGGTATCCCTTTAAACATGATGTGAAAAAAGCGCTCCATCCTGTCCCCTTCTTCTTTTCCTAACCATTTGCGCTTTTTCACATCATATCAAACTTCCCAGTAAATAAAACAATATTAGAACATTTCTTTGTCCGATTGCGCAGGAGACAGCGGCTACGCCTTGGAACCTTGGCTCATCACCCCTGTCCCTGGGGCGCACACAACCTCCACCGCCAGCGGCCGGTTTAACAAGGCACATTCCTCGATGAGGTCCGTTGTGGAGCGCTGCATTGGGCTGTTGAAATCCAGATTCCGGTGTCTGCAAAGGCACCGGGCTCTGTATTACCATCCAACAGCCACCGCCATTATAACGGCGTGTGCAGTGCTCCACAATATATGCCTTGCATCGATGGAGCCAGAACCGGAGCCAGATGTCCGACTCTGGCAGTCCAGAGTCGGACTTCGGGTCGAGCTCGGACGGTTCTGAGCCGGGCTCGGCGGGGTTACAGCCAGAAGGTGGCGGGCAGGTTCCTGTCCACCTTCCGGTGCGCCTCTCGGACAGGGGGAAGGCTCTGAGGCAAGGCCTTGTGTCCCAGTTTGAGACCTGCCAAAGCCGTGCCATCGCGGGGCCCTCTGCAGGCCGCTCTGGCAGTTCCTTACGCCAGCAGCGGCGGTGCCACCAAGGAGTCCGTCGTCGATCTAGCCTCTCTGGCAGTCCTGCCGTTCAGAAAGGCCAGCGACGACAGGGAGCCCCTCTTCGTCATCGTCGCCACCATGCCGGCAGTTCCGCAAAGACTGAGGTGCCGTAACACCCAAGGCCCTCGTCAGCACCCTTGGTGCCAAGGGAGCTCCCCGTAGAAGTGTGTAAAACGTTTCGGTCCACAGGCACGACGGTTCATGAACTGCGCAGTCTCTTGAGCTCCTGCTCCTCACAGTTTTCAGCACAGCCATTGTGCTACTCTCGCAGAAGGATGGTGCTGCTTCCGATATATGTATTTGGGGATTTTAAGTGTGTAACGGTGGTTCCAAAGGTGTACCTCTTCATAGATTAACCTTTTATTTTGCAACAGAAATGAGGTAACGAGTATCGTGTGTCCATGATCGTGGTCGGTTAGTTGAGTTCATATGGCAAACACAGACAGGCCGCCTCTTTTTCCCCACAGCAAACTCTGTTATTTTATGTCATGTATTTCCTCATGTGTTATTGGATATTGGCTTGTGTAACAGGTAGGACCAAGTAACCTGTGATCAAATCACTTTGCCTCTTTAGCAAATGATCTCATTTTTCCCTCTTCTCCATTTTGTTCTTCCTTCTCAGGTGTGCCACATTTTTATGTATTCTTTGTGACTATAGAATTTTGATATGTTTTTGTTGTTTACAAAGAGGGTACACATGGATGGATTGTGACAGAGATATTCTTTTAGCAATAAAAATCTTTGCAAGCATTGCAAATCTTTCCTTGCACAAAAGGCTACTACACATTGCAGTACAAAACTGTATGTGCAAGTGAAAACAAACCTGTTTTTTTTATGTGACAGTTCTACGAAAGATGTTATTGCAGCCACTTGAGGCGCTTTCGTATAAAACAGTATATACAAATAACAACAATCTCCAGGGAATATAAATTGACAGTTCACGAAAGACGTTGGTGCGGCCACTTCAGGCACTGTCATATAAAACGATATATACAGATAACAACATTGCCAGAGGACATAGGTCGACAGGTCATGAAAGATTTTATTGCAGCCACTGGGGGCATTGTCATTACATAATATATACAAAATAAAAAAAAAGATCCCCTCGGATGTTAGAAAAAAAAGGTACAGTAATCAACACTTAGTTGTCGTCATCCATTCTCATTAAATAATATATACAAATAAAAAAAAGATCCCCTTGGATGTTAGAAAAAAAAAGGTACAGTAATCAACACTTAGTTGTCGTCATCCTCCGGAGGTTGGGCCAGGTGCTCGGCCTGGGGCTCGGCCGGGGGCTGGGGCTGGGCTGGGGCTGGGCCTGGGGGCTGAGGCTGACGCAGAGCGTGGCTGGATAGCAGGAGGATGACCTCTCGCATGAAAGCAGCATTTTGCTGCATGGAGATGACCCCTCATGGATGTTTTCTGCGATCCGGTCCATGCTCTGCGCCTGCTGCCCCACGTGCTGCGCCAGCTGCCCGACGTTCTGTGCCAGCTGGTCCAACCGCTCCAGGAGCTGCCCCATGCCGAGCGCGATCTGAAACATGATTTGCAGATTTCTTGACTTCCAACATCTCATACAGGTTACGAAGACTTTGCTGACACTAACTATTGGTAGCTTATGTGTGAAGTAAGTCTCATGGTACTGTGCTTCAGGGATTTGTCAACATTACCTGTCCCTGGAATCTTTCGTCCCTCGTGTCGCGGCCTACGTTGGCGTCGAGCAGGCGCTGTTGGTTAGCCACAGCCAGAAAGGCCGCCTCATCCCGCTGCTCCTGTCGAGAGACTCGAGGGACTCGACGAGGCAGCCTTGGTCGAACCGTGGCTTGCCGTGCTCGAGGCCGTGGCATTTTTCAGGAAAACATAGTTTAGATCAGTAATAAGTGTGGTCATGTTCATGTTGCTGACGGTTTTAGTTCCCCTTAGTCAAGTCAAGTATCTTACGCGTTGAGGTAGACGCCTCCTGATCCGCGTCCTCCTCCTCCTCCGCCTCCTCGAGCACCTCCCCCGCATCCTGCGAAGCTGGGTGCTCCTCTGCCGGGGCGCCCACAGACTGCACCTACAGGACACATTTATCGTTACGTGTTTGCACTGCATGCACTCTAACATGTGCAATCTCTTATGTTTTTTTATGGAATCAAATGGAGCTATGCTCCAGCTTTAGATTCTACACAGGTTTGCCCCTGTAGTAACTTTTGTAGTTTGCTGTAAAAACAATACTGCAAATGAATGACTTGTGGTAAACCTCTTGTGAGCGCCAGGCAAGTAGCTGCTCCCTGTCGTGTGCGTATTGCCCTGTAAGAGTTGTACATGTTGCATACTATCGGGAAAAACAGATAAGTAGATGATTCATTGCAGCAGCTGAATGTAGCTGGTAGTGCTGTGGCTGACGCTAGGATGTACCACTCCCATTTACATGTCATTTCAATCACCTTTTATGTAAACTAACCACCGTACTACAGCTCTCATCAATGTTTCTAGGTCTAAGCAAAGTTGGGGCCGAACCTAGGAAAAATATTTGGCAGTCCAGGATGAATTTTGAAGCTCAAACTCCTCCTCCTCTCCTGGATATGGCCTTGAGCCCAGGAACTATTTACATACACGTCCCATAGTTTTTAATAGTTATCACACGTGCAGTCCTTTCAGGGTTAGCCTGTACAGGGACAAGTCAATTTGCCCTCTGTACGCCCTAGAGTTGGCGGGATTTTGAATGGGACCGATAAATAAATTAACCATTTGTTGCTTATATTTATCACTTTAAACATTGACTATTGTAACCCACCAATAAAACTATCAACAAATGTTCAGAAAGCTGAACCCACTTTTGGGACCACGTAGGTAACGAAGTGCCAATCCTGCTTTCTTCACTTCTTTCTCGGGCAAGTTCATTGAAATTTTAATGCAATGCTTCCATTAGTTTTAAACTACAGATTTAAGCGTTCACTTCGTTCACTTGCCCCGCCTCCTGGAACTCTGCAGAAATAAGCAATACATGTAGATTGTTGTGCTCTTCCCTGGTCAAGTATGTACACATCGCGACACTGTTAGCGCGAACACGACATCGGCGCAATTTCGCATTTTACCTCTAAATAGTATTAGAAAGCACAAACTTTTATTGCTTACATTATAGAACTAAATGAGCTCTTTCCGTAGCAATAATAACTTGGATGACATCCCTTGGTTTCAAAGAGAAAAACTGAAAAAAAACGGCGATCGCTTGTTCGCGCTAACAGTGTCGCACTCTGTACCTCCTCCTCCGGAAAGTAGGGGACACGAAACCCGGGGGCGCCCAGGGCAGAGTCCAGCCCTACAATGCACAGGATGCGGGAGTAGGTCGATGAGAGCCGCGCCTGGGAGGAGCCTCCCCCGTTTTGCGGCCGTGAATACAAAATAGATATCAATAACTCTGTCCCGAGTATTTATCTACTGCCTAGCTTACCTCTCAGCCTCGACTACTGCGCACCGCTTGCGGGCTTTGCACACGCGGTTCAGCCAAACCTTCTTCCACCGCTCTGTGCTGCGCGGCGGCCCGAGGTGGTTCAGGTGGCAGGTCAATTCGGCCCATAACCTTGCCTTGTCATCTCTGGTCAGGTTAGGCGAGAGGTCAGAGGCCCCACGAGCCAGGTCGCGATGTGCAAACATAAAATTGTCCATTTCTTCCTTTTGTAATGCATTGACTGGCTCGCAGGGCTCTCTCTCGCTTGCCTGATCAGACATGACAGACTTGATTGAGGCGGTAAATTGTCTGCTATCAGTTTTCGAAAAACGCGCGCGTCCGCATTCCGCAATTGTTGCGAGCAGCTTTTACATCACATAACTTCGGTTTCACTTTTCTTTTCAGTCCAACTAAGGAAAAACATGCTAATTTCATCAGCATTCAAAGTTTTTTTATTTACGACTCTGTGTAAAATGACCCAGGCGAAAATCAGTCCACTTCCAGCTGGATTATGGAACTTGAAATGAGGCCATCCAGCTGGATTCCAGCTGCATCTAGCTGGATTCTAGCTGGACCCAGCTGGAATCCAGCTGGACTGCCTCATTTCCAGCTCCATAATCCAGCTGGAAGTGGACTGATTTTCGCCTGGGAAATTATATGTGACGGTGAGCGTCGCACTCCGTTGACTACTGTCGGCTCGATGCAAGTACATGAGTCGTTGGCTTGGTTCGCTCGTTTGGCTTCGTGTCTTCACGGCCGTGCATCGGAAGTGTGTCGTAGTTAATTACTGCGATGTTGTCATGGCGTCGGAAGGCGAGTTTCCACGATGCGTGGTGTTGCTAAGATGCGTTCATTCACACCTACGTCACTTCCTTCTCCCTAGTCTCCTGGGAGTCCAAAAAGCGCAACATAGCCCCCCAGCTTCATAGCCCCCCAGCTTCGGCCCATCGCTCTCACCTTGCAAGAAACTTATCTTCACTCTAATTCTTTTAACATATTAAGACGTCATCAGGTTTTTAGAAAAGATCGCCCCTCTTCCACCTTTTTTGGTGGTGTTGCAGTAGTCGTGCAGAGTGGAGTCGCTTCCTCTCCAGTTCCACTCTGCACGCCACTGGAAGCTGTTGCGGTACGTCTCCTGCTGGACTGCCTTGTAATAATTGTTTCTTTATACTTACCACCTAACGTTCCTTTAAACCTTCAAGAGCTGCAAGGACTTATAGGACAGCTCCCACAACCTTTTTTAATTTTGGGTGAATTTAACGCTCATCATCCTATGTGGGGTAGTACCTGTCAAGACCCCTGGTGGTGGGATCGAACGTCTTTTATTGTCTTCGGGGCTGTGCCTTCTTAACGGGAGAGAGTCAACTTTTTTTTGTGCGGCACACAACTCATTTACATCCATTGATCTTTCGATTGCTTCACTTTCATTACTTCCTTGCTTCTCCTGAAAGGTTCTTCATAGCCCTTTTGGAAGTGATCATTATCCAGTTGTTTTAGAAAGTACCGTTTCATTGCCTAATCTTTTAAAGCGGGTCTCTAGGTGGAAGTTAGATGGCAGACTGGGCGCGTTTTAAACTTCACTCCACTTTAGATCCTTCGCTTCTTTCTTCTATGTCCCCGGAGAACGCTACACTTCATGTTACTGAGCAGATACTAAAGGCTGCTCTCCAGTCCATTCAAGAAACATCTGGTAATATACCCAAAAATGCAAACTTTGGTGGAATATGGAGTGTGCTACAACCCGGGCGGACCAAAATAGGCGTGGGGCAGATTTTGCAGATACCCACTTCAAGCTACCTTGTTGAGTTCAAGCGACGAAAAGCCAAGGCTCGTTGGACTAGGAAGCAGGCAAAGCGGAAGTCGTGGATGAAGTATCTCTCTTCTTTAAGCAGCTTTGTGCCGGCCAAAGAGGCCTGGGACAGATACAGGAAAGTAAATGGGGATTATAGGTGCTTTGCCATTCCAACGTTTAATGCTCCTTCTTCGTCACTAAAAGATATTGGTAACATACTCTGGGAACATTTTTATAATTTATCTAGCTCGGCCAACTACAGTGTTACTTCGGACAGTTAAAAGCTCTCTTGGAACGACAAAAGCTTGTCATGTCAGGAGGAAATTTAGCATCATATAACGAACCATTTACACGATGCGAGCTTGAGGTGGCTCTTAATGTGACAAAGCTCTCTGCCCCTGGTCCCGATGGAATTCATTATGAAATGCTGCGCCGCCTTTCTCCAGACACACAGACACACACCTATCATCCCCCTCCTAAAGCCTAACAAAGACCCCTCACATCCATCAAGCTACCGCCCAACTACACTGACAAGCTGCCTTGGGAAAACATGGAAAGCTTATAAACAGGCGACTGGTGTACATGTTAGAAAGCCAGAGGATCTTTGATAACAATAAATGTGGATTCCACCTAGGTCAATCTACCTTTGACCGCTAGTTCGCCTGGAAACTGATATGTGAGGCATTTGTAAACAGACAGCACTGTGTTGCGTTTTTTTTTTTTTTCGACTTGGAGAGGGCATTTGACACAGTGTGGAGGTATGGGATTCTCCGAAACCTGTATGCCTGTAATATCCGTGGCCGTATGCTGCGAAGCATGAAGAAATATCTGACAGAAAGGACTTGCCAAGTTTGTCTCTGCTCAGCCCTATCTGATTCCTTTGTTCAAGAAAATGGAGTCCCTCAAGGGGGTGTTTTAAGTGTGACTTTGTTTTTGCTAACAATGAATTCACTCTCACAACTGCTGCCACCTTCTATTTGATATTCTCTTTAAGCTAATGATATACAGATTTCATCATTGTCTTGTAACCTTTCAGTTGCGAGCGCCAGTTGCAGTTAGCCATAAACAAACTGTCCAAGTGGGCCAACGAAGATGGGTTCAAGTTCTCTGCTTCAAAAACGGTCTGTGTGCCTTTTTCTTTGCGACGCGGGCTGTCTTTGGATCCATCCCTGGAATTAAATGGAACTCCTATACCTGTTAGGAAGGAGCACAGATTTCTTGGTGTAATATTTGATTGAAAGCTTAATTTTATTTCCCACCTTAAAGCGCTGAAGCAAAAATGCCTTTAATCGACAAACCTTTTGAAAGTTTTATCTCGCAAGTCTTGGAGGTCTCATAGAAAATGTATCCTGCAGCTATACAATGCCCTTGTATGATCCCGTCTTGACTACGGTGCAGTAGTGTATTGATCGGCTCGGCCCTCTGCCCTTAAGATGTTGGACCCAGTTCACCATCTCGGCTTGCGACTGGCAGCAGGAGCTTTCCGGACGTCGCCCATCCTCGATTTGTATGCAAAATCTAATGAGCTAGCTGTCCCTGAACAAACGACGCACATATCTTAGTCTTACATATGCTTACAAGATTCTGGCCGACCCTCAGCATCCGACCTACTCTTCACTGACATGGTCAAGGTTCTTGCGCCTTTTTGAAAAAAACCAAGTATTGTAACACCGTTAAGCTTCCGCATTGAACATCTTCGCTTTTCGCTGCACCTTTCTTTGGCCCAGGTCGGCCTCGTTCGGAAAGTCAACGGTATTCCACCTTGGAAAACAGCGAGTTGAATTCGACTGGTCTCTTGCAAAGTTCAACAAGCACGGCATTTCCCATGCTGTTATTAAGCAAGAGTTTGGTGAACTGCAAAATAAGTATGATGGTTATCTTCATGTTTATACAGATGGTGCCAAGACTTCTTCCTTCTTCGGTTGCTCTGTATATTCTGGAAGCTTCTCCAAGGTTCAACAACTTAATTGTATGGCCAGCATTTTTACTGCAGAGCTCTGTGCGGTATCAAGGGCGATTGAATACATTATAAATAGGAAAAATACTGAGGGTGGTCCTGTTGACTCTCTAAGTGTGATTCTTGCAGTTTGCTCTCTTAAAGATACTAAAAATATGCTTGTACAACAAATTCGCTACAAACTTAACTCTGCTTTGCATGGGGGTCAAAATATAAAATTTTGTTGGGTACTCAGTTACATCGGCATATTAGGCAATGAAGAAGCCGACAAGCTTGCAGGGTCTGCCGGTAACCTTCCACAATCGCTGTCCTGTTTACCCTATCAAGATTTTAAGACCTTGGTGAAGTCCTCGATTCTTCATTCTTGGCAATTGGAATGGGACATGGAGTGCAATAACAAGCTCTTTACCAAACCTGCTTTGGGAGTTTGGGAAAGCTCTTCGTGCAAGAGCCGACTTCATGAAACGCTGTACCGTCTGAGAACTGGACACTATTTTATAACTCGTAGGTATCTGCTTTTGGGAAAAGATCTACCAGTGTGTGATCAGTGTGGTGACAGGCTCACTGTTTTGCATATCTTGTGGCTATGTCCCGGCCTTGAACCCAAGCGCCGCATTAATTTCACTCAATTTTTTCAACATCATATCCCATTTCATCCTGCTCTCCGTTTGGGAGAGAATCCTCTAGTCCCTTTTGAACGTCTGATAGAATTTCTTAGTAGTATTGGCCTTTTACACCGACTCTATACTTTTGGTTAACCTTCTGTGAAACCCGTCCTCTAGTACAATGATCCTTACAATTAGTTTGGCGCAGATTGCCTCGTAGTTTTTGCGCCATAAACCCCCCAAAATCTCTCTCTTATAGGAGCAAAATAATTAATTAGGTAGATGAATTAGCTCACTTTTTAAAATACTGTGTTAGTGGCACAGGTGTAAATAAAAAAAGTTGTAGAGTGCCATGGAAAATACTTGACTGGTGTTGCAACACAATAGACAAAGCCTTGTTCTTTTTAACCCCCCCCCCCCCCCCCCCCCACTAAAAAAGAAAAGTCTGCGAAATTTAAAACGATTTCCTACTATGTGACAATGCGCACTGCAATTGCGCTTTTGTTGTTACCGAAAATTTGTGTCTCGGCATGCAAGGCCTTCCTTTTTTTTCCTTAATTGTTTTGCAACCACACATTAGCACTCACTCCACATCAGACAGCATAATCCCTCACACTCAATCGACATTTAATTGTGATTTTAAAACACGAGACAAAGCTGGCGCATAGAGATTGCATGATTCCAATTGTGGTCGCAGTGGCCGGCCACGCACGGTGGCAGTTGCCGACATACCGTTGTGGCATATCTCCGGCCATATTTTGTATTACCTTAAAGGACACATGCAAAGGAAAAAAACATTTTTTTAAATGGTCTAGATGGAAAAAGAATGTTATAAAATGAATTTACAACGAAGAAAGAAAAATTTTAGAGCTATATTTACGGCGCAAAACGAATTTGTAGTTGGCGCCCGCGGGAGCCGCCGCTGGTCATGTGGTAGGCCCGCGCGCCACCGCGCGCCGGCGCCGCAAAGTACCCCGCCGCCGCACGCTGAGCGTAGTGCGAACTAGAGCACTGCACGGGCCTACGTTTTGAGGCCCGGCCCGGACCGGGCCCGCTGGCACGCAGTCTTACCCAACCCGGGCCCAGCCCGGCGGGACTCCCCGCTAATTGGGCCTGGCCCGGGCCCGGCCCGGCTGCTGGCGCCTGACCTCAGGCCCGGCCCGGCTGCTGGCGCCTGCACTCAGACCTGGCGCAGGCCTGGACACGCCTCCTTGTCCAAACACAGGCAGAAGGGGCTCGAAAAAGCCCGCATCGGTGCCCTCGGCCTGTTCATTAAATATCTATTACACGACGAGTTCATTGCGTTTGCAAGCTGCGCGAGCGCTCATGCTAGGAATCGAAGCAGCTTAGAAGGCTATGAGCTTGTGTACGTGACTCTGGTCAGTTAGAAGAGTACATTATTATCTTATATAAAACATATTACATAATGTGAAGCCATCAAGTTAGCCAACGTCATTCGCAGAGATGTTTCCGTAACGGGCGCCATTGCTAATTAGTTTCGTCTGCGAGCTGAACAAAGCCGTCTCCGTGAACTGCATCAAATGGCCGCATATCTTTGACACATAAGCCAACGCAAGCCGTTGTCAACTTCTCTTTGACAATCGCAGGAATGCTGGACTTCTTCGTAGCAAAAAAAAGAAGTAACACTCGCACACTCAGAAGTGGATGACTTACATTTGTGCCGGCTCCAATGCGAGTTCTCAGTCTTGGTGCCGTCGTTGGTCAAAAATGCTTTGCAGTTGCTGCATTGAACATGTTCCAGCGCGGTGCTGACGTGGTTGCGTCAACAACTTTCACAAATTTTTTCAACACATCCCTTTGTTTGGATTCCTTTGTGACAAGCTTCAGCTGCCTCGATGAAAGTCCTTCCTTCAGCTTGGCGACGTTCATTTTAAAATTCACGAAAGGGAAACTGAAGACCGCATATAAAACTCAATTGTCCGCTTGCGGCAAAGTCAGCTCGACGTAGCTTAAGATTAGTCATGTCGCAGTCACCTCGAAGCAATTCATGTTAAAAAAACAAGAAGTGAAAGAAGGCTCAGTCATTTAAACTTCTTTAACAATCGGGCGGCTTCGTTCACGCGTCCACGCAGAGAGGCCTGTCACTCGACGTAGGGTAGGGAATTCAGCTCGTTCTCGTTTCAGAACGCCGAACAATGATGATTTAGTGCGCACATGCGGCGAGTCCGTTGGCAAAAGTGCCATCGGCTGCCGCTTGTGTTGTGATCCGCTTCTTGCTAATGGCAGATGTATGTAAGTTTGTGGACAGTTTGTATGTGCAGTACCATTTTGTGCAACAGATTTCTGTATTTGACGTTGAATTAAATGAGTGAAATGAAAGGCAGTCACCAGCGAGGCGGAGACTGCAATTACGCTGAGCTCGATATATCGCCTAATTAATTTGCCGGTATTATTGCCTAACAAAATTGAAATGATAGATGGGCTGTGATTTGTATTTGGCTGGCCGGGGGCAAACTCTTCGAGAAATCCACGCTTTTTAAGGTTATACGGATGTTCATAATGAGCACCGTAACACTTGCACTACGGGCTTTTAAACTGAAAACAAGAAAAAGATTCTTTTTGTTTAATTTGCTTTTATATCGCAAAAGTTAAGAATTTTATTAGGCCATCTATCCCGCTTTTTAATTTCTTTCATGGTCCTTCCCCTATGAGTCAATTGGGCTTAAAATGTAATAGCTAGTTTAAAACAGCTTCCTAACGACAAGAGATGCAAGATAAAGACGTATCATAAACAGCTGTCGGTGCAGACAGGGGAAACATCACGACTTTACCTTTAAAATACTATCGAACATGTGTCGTCTAAAGGTATCAGTGCATAGACAAAGACCTGCAGCTTTTTGTTTGCTTTCTTTTCAAATATACCTTTGCTCTCCTATTCCTCTTAAATATACATTGCTGAGACCAGCATTATTTGTTTAATATTGCAATACTTTTTCTCACCTGTTTTTTTTAAAAGGCACTGGTGCAGAAACAGATATCAATGTGTGTGTGTATGTTTACTACTACGATACATTTATTTATCTGCTCCCTTAAAAGGCAGTGGTGCAGAGACCAAAATCAATAGGTTTGGTTACCTTTGAAATGTTTTTGGGCAAGTAACATTTCACATTTCACTTAGGACAAGTAACATTTCAGTAATGTTTCAAAAAGCTAAATCAACTAGTATAGTGGTCTTAATTGCAAGTCAATTGTGACAAGTACATAGCGCCCCCTCCAGTCAACCCGTCGATGGCTGCCAGCCTCGGTGGGCAACATTGATCACCGCGAATAAACACCGAGGAGCGCACGCCGCCCCGGTCAGTCATCGTCCACCCTCACAACCAGGCTGCGAGTCATCTCTTCTCGGCGGGTGCTTCGGCCCCCTTCGTCCACGTTCCAGAAGGATCGTGACACTGGCGACGAGGAACCGTGACACTGGAGGCGAACAACGTGCACGGTTCGGCCCACGCCGCCGAGAGAGTCGTCGGAACACCGGCCCCCGCTCCTGTCGCCATGCCGCTGTACGGGAGGCTCGAGCCGTTCGAGGGAGATGGGTCCGCCTGGCCTGTCTACGAAGAATAAGTCCACGTGTTCTTCCGGGCGAACGACACGCCCGAGGCGAAACAACGGGACATCTTCTTGGCCAGCTGCGGGACCCGCGTCTTCAGCCTCCTGCTCGACCTCCTCAAGCCGGCCACGCCGCACGTCAAAATGCTGGGTGAGCTGCTCGCCGCACTGCGCTCACACTTCAGCCCGGCGCCGTCCACGCTTATGGAGCGGTTCCGCTTCAACAACCGGAGCCGCCGGGACGGGGAGACCCTCGGGCAGTTCGTCGCTGCGCTACGAGGGTTAGCGAACACCTGCGCCTTCGGCGACCAGTTGGACTCGCTACTCCGGGACCGGTTCGTCCGCGGCATCAACAACCCCGCCATGCAGACGCGACTCCTGGAGCTCCCCGACCCCTCGCTGGACGACGCGGTGAAGGCAGCGCAGGCGATGGAAGCAGCAGCCAAGGACGCCAGCGAGATTGCGCGTGCGGCCGGCTCACCGTCGACGGAAGCAGCGGAAGCGGCGGTGAACAAGATGGCGACGAGGAGCGGTGCCTGCAGCCGCTGCGGTGCTGCACACTCCCCTTCACGGTGCCAGTTCGTCCGGGCACAATGCTTCACGTGCGGGAGAACTGGGCACCTCGCACGTGTCTGCCGAGGGGGGAGGACGAGCGGCGGCCAGCAGCAGCAGCAGCAGCCTGGTTCAAGCCCGGGTTCCAGCCAAGCCCGCGGCCAGGGTGGCCGTCGCAAGAGAACGCGGCGGGGACGAGCGGCTCCAGGTTCGGGTCCCTCAACGAGGCTCCACGTCGTGGCCGAGGACCCGCAGATTTTCGACGTGTGGCAGACGAATAAGCCTCCATCGTCTGTGCCACCTTACTTGGTGTCCGTCGAAGTCTGCGGGCACCCCATCACCATGGAGCTGGACACAGGGGCCAGCGTGTCGGTCATGGCCGGGAAGCTGTTCAAGCGGACCTTCCCTGGCGTGTCCATCGAGGCGTCCGACGTCATGCTGCGCAGCTACTCCGGGCAGCTTTCCCAGGTCCAGGGTCGGGCCCAAGTCAGCGTTCGCCTTGGCGACAGGGAGGCAATCCTTCCCCTTTACCTAACCAAGGGGTCGTCGCCGACGCTGCTGGGCCGGAACTGGATTCACGCGCTGGGTGTTCGGCTGCCGGAGTACCAGGAAGCTGCGCTGCACGTGGTGAAAGACGTCCGAGCCTCCTGACCGACTTCCAGTCCCTGTTCCAGCCGGGGGTGGGCACCTTCGCCGGCACGACGGTCGGCATTCACGTTTCTTCAAGCCGCGTCGGCTGCCATTCGCCCTGAAGGACGGGGTCACCCAGGAGCTGCAACGGCTGCAGCGAGAGGGAATCCTGGTGCCCGTCAAGACCTCCGAGTGGGCCGCACCGATTGTCCCAGTCCTCAAGCGAGACGGCCGCCCCCGCAGGGGGCACCTGTGAAAGCAGGTGTTTGGAGAGTGGCGCCTCCACGGACCCCAGCTACGTGGGCCACCATACCCGCACGCAGGGGGCACCTGCCTTGGTAGGTGCTTGGTGAGTGGCGTCACTACGAACCCCGAGCCATGTGGGTTCGCCCACCCACGTCTGGCTGTGCGTGGCGTACCCGTGTCCGGGGAAAAGGGGACCCTGGTGGTTGAGCTGAGCCCGGGGTATGTTTGGACCCTTCGGGGCCCCCCGGGCGAGGCAATACACCGCTTCGGCCCCTGCTTCTCGTAGACGGGTGTCCTGGCTTGGCCCGACCAGGATGATTCAGTCAGTCGCCTCTTCTATCCTCTTCTTCCTCCTTTCACTTTTCCTCCCACCTCTTTCTCTTTTCTTCTACACTCTCTTCCTTCCTTTTTCACCTTCTTAGGCGGCAAGGGCCAACCTTGAGTGGAAACAGGTCCTGTCCCTGCAACCACACTAGGGTATAGTGCCCGGGCAGCACTGGTAGAGTAATTGTGTCAGCCAAGCCCATCTTGCTATGGCACATTACCTACCCCCTTGTTGGGCTCCGTGGTGGGCGGTGCACCCGGGCACTGAACTTTCTTTCCCATCTTTATGGGTCCGCAAAACAAAACTTTCCTTGATCGGGCTCCGAAAAGAGTCCGCACCGAAGCACGTACACTTGATGTTCCTGAAGTAGTTACTCCACAGTATCCAAAGTTTTTGGTGCTGCACTCAGAAACTGAGAAACCGCTAAGTAAACTGTCTCCTTTTCTTGTCGCAAAAACTCTAGAGGGTGGTGTTGGGAAGACTTTTGAGGCTAAGAAGATGACATCAGGTGACCTCCTCGTTGAGGTTCACACAAAGCTCCAGAGTGATGCTCTACTAGCACTGAACTCGGTCTCCGACTACAAAGTCACCGTAACCCCCCACCGCACACTAAATACAGTACAAGGCGTAATTTCTGAAGACGACTTATTAGAGACTCCAGAAGCGGAAATTGTAGAGGGCCTCTCCAGCCAGGGTGTGATCGCCGCACGGCGCATCACACTTCGACGTGACGGCATGGAACACAAAACAAAACACATTGTACTGACCTTCGCAATGACCACCCTTCCACAAGCTGTCAAGGCAGGTTACCTGCATTGCCGCGTTCGGCCATACGTACCGAACCCGCTGCGCTGCTTCAAGTGCCAGCGGTTCGGCCACGGCTCGCGGAGCTGTCGTGGATCTGACACGTGTGCGAGGTGCTCTAGCAAAGAGCATCTCGC
This sequence comes from Ixodes persulcatus, assembly GCA_013358835.2. Classification (NCBI taxonomy): domain Eukaryota; kingdom Metazoa; phylum Arthropoda; class Arachnida; order Ixodida; family Ixodidae; genus Ixodes; species Ixodes persulcatus. The sequence goes on from JABSTQ010003997.1 coordinate 30,519, forward strand.
AGATCACTGCGAAAATGATCCAAAGTGCACTAATTGCGAAGGGAAGCATGCTGCATACTCTCGGTCTTGTTCTCTCTGGAAGCAAGAAAAAGAAATACTTACATTGAAGGTCCAAGAGAACATTCCATACCACGAGGCAAAGAAGCGTGTCTTGTTTGCCTCACGTGGTTCGTATGCAGAGGCCGTGCGCAGGGGACCTGCACGGCCGATGGTGTCCACGGGGACGCAGACATCTGCGGATGACCTGCGTGTCCCGTCGGGGTCCCCCTCCACCTCGGGAGTGGTGCGGCAAACACCGCCCCCGAGCACTAGGAAAGATGTGGGCGTGCCCACACCCAGTAAGGAGCAGGGCTTGGCGACCCTTGCTCCTCCCACTGCCCTGCCCCCCAAAGGACGGGGTGTGACACCCCGTCCTTCTGGTACCCAGAGGATCCCTGGCCTGCCAACCAAGCCAGCGGCATCCAAGGGTCAACCATTGGCGACAACCACCGACGAGCCAATGGATCAAAGTGGGCTCAAGTCCGACGAGGACAGGTCCATGTCGGGGTCGGAGTGTTCCCTTCCCGGCACTGGTGGATCCACCAGTGAGCAGAAGGGTGCCACTAGAAAGAAAAACACTCCTCGTATGAAAATTGATTTTAAGACCTGAAAATATATTTTTTTGTCTCTATTTAAGCTTTCCTTCATTTTTACATTTTTAGCTTTTTAGATTTCACCTTTTTTAAATTATGGCCTGCATTATGCAGTGGAACTGCAGAGGTCTTTTTTGTAATTTAGATGATGTGAAGCTCTTGTTGCAGAGGCATGAACCCTCTGCATTTTGCTTGCAAGAGACTTACCTCAAACCACCCAACAGCAACCCAGTTAAAAATACCCATTGGTTCCAATTGGAAAGTCAATTCGTACCAATTGGAATCTGAGAAATCCCAATCGGAATCACAGAATCCAGTTGGTTTTGGCATTACCAATTGGTGACTCCAATTGGAATTGAGATTTCCAATTGGAACCTAATCCATCAACTGGCCATTCCAATTGGGAAGTTATTTTTCCAACTGGTCATCCCAGTTGGGATAGTTGTTTCCAATTGGTATCCAGTGATACCAATTGGGTTACATTTTTCCAATTGGTGACTCCAATTGGAATTGAGATTTCCAATTGGAACCTAATCCACCAACTGGCCATTCCAACTGGGATGCATTTTTCATACTGGTCATCCCAGTTGGGATAGTTGTTTCCAATTAGTGTCCAGTGATACTGATTAGGTTACATTTTTCTAATTGGTTATTCTAAATGGAATGTTTCCCTTCATGGTAGTGCCCAATTGGTATGTGATGCACCATTTGGCCATTTCATTGAGTGTTTAATTATTCCAATATTAATTGAAATAAACAACTTCCGAATGGTAAATAGTCTTATTGGGATTTAAACCAATCATTGGACATTCCAATAAGGGAAGACACTACCCAAAAGGGTCAACTTTGCAAATTTTTATCTGTGTACGTGAATTGTACAAAATATTAGTCATATTTATCAGGAACACACTGACATTCTTTAGGAAAACTATAACTAGGAATTAAACTAATGCAATACCCAACATTTTTCTTCAGTGCAACTGAGAAAACCAAATTTTTTAAAAGTAATTTATTTTATACTAGCAGCACATCGACAAATCATTTTTTTTATTTGTAAAAAAAAAAAAATACTGTTGCATTGTGTATTAAATTCCAGTTTCCAGATTTTTTTTTTGTAACGGAGGCATTGAAACGATCTACTGATCATTTCGATGCCTCCGATAACGACACCCGATACTCCGACACCGCCTTTGCGCATGCATTATATCGTTATCGGGTATCGCTATCGGATCTGATGGAACCACTTGCCCATACTTTTTTAAATCTCAGAATGAGGGCAATTTGTACATGAAAATTAAAAGCGGAAGGATTTTTTTTTCTTTGTTCGAAACGTTTTTTTTTTTCGCTACAATCGGCGGGAATCGTTGGAAGCATCTGGGCACACTGGGCAAACAAAGATGACGTCCGCGTCCGCGAAGAAGTGCGCACATGGCTCCACTCACCGATGGCACGCACCACGCACATCTGTGGCATGATTACAGTAGAGATTCAACAAGTTATGTTTTATTGCTGCGAGTGCTGAGTAGTGTAGTGATAATTACCTCATTTGGCCTGCCACCTCGTTGGAGCGCGAAGGATGGGTAACAAACAGTTTAAGGGTGCAAGGTAAGGAAACTTCTTTGTTTCTTTTCTTGATGCTTGCTGCATTGCAAATAGGTGATTTCTGATTAACAAATATCCTGAGACACTCCTAGCTATATGGTCAGTGCAGGATAGGAGCCTGAATGAATGAAGCTCTATAAAATAGAATCTTTTGAGCTGTCAGCTTGAAAGTCTTTGTTACCCAGTGTAATGAAATGTCAGTGAAAAAAAAAAAGTGTTTTAGGCATCTCAAAAATGAACTATGGATTCCTGAAAGCACTGACTTGCCACAGTTTACCACAATTGGCATAATTTACTTTTGAGATTATTAGTTTGTCGTAATTTACTTTTGAGATTATTAGTTTGTCTTAATCTGCTTTTTTGTATTATTAGACAGTGTCAACACATTAAGTGTCATGCTTTCCGACGTTGTAATTGTGGTGTGAGCAGTTACTAGTTAAAAATCTTGAGTGCATTGTTAATGAATTACAGGTTTCAGTTTTCAGTGGAAAATGGAGTAGGTGTCAATTTGAGTGGGAAGATGAAGTACAGGTGTCAATTTTTAGTAGGAAAATGGTGGCTAAAGCTCTCGAATACATGGAGCTGAATGATGCCAGTTACCAAAAATGGGTCCCATTCTTGTAATATTTTTTTTTGAAAATCAGTTATAACTTTTAATTGAGATAAATTAGTTCTGCAACTTTGGCATCTGGTTTCGGACCGCTGATGCTACATTTGGTTGGAACGCTGTACTTAAAGGGGCCCGTGTAACAATATTTTGTCGAATATTCCTCACTACACAAGCTTACTGGCACCAGTGGGACCCGAAATACTCGCACGCAATGCCACTGACCAAGAAGCTTCTTTTTTGCCGCATAATTTTAAGAGTAAAAGCGCATATCTCTTTTCATTCTCTCTTTTTGCAAAACTTGATGACAAGGTTGAGGGGATAGTGTTGTTGTCATTGTCAACAACATCAATCCTCAGGAGTTAGCCATAAAGCTTTGTGATACCCACGGCAACAATATTTTATTGTGGCTCATACAGTGGACATGAGCACAGCGTGAGCATTCTATTTGAGCATAAGACAATACTTCGACATGCAATCAAGTAGTGGCTCGTGCTCAGTTACTGCGACAACAGGAGTATCCAAACCTTAGCAATGAGTGGAATTCATTGTGCGCCCTGTGCTTTGCCAACCACAGCGTGTGGATATGAAAACATTGGTGGCATGCAATCAGCTTCACATCATGTGGTCACTTGCTCTGTCTGCGAGTTTAGGAGGTAAACACTGGTAGTTTTTTTCTTCTTCTGCGACTGCCATGTGTGGATAGAAAATCTGTGTTTTTTGTAGGTTGTGAATGTCAATGAATAATTGAAAGCTGTGTTTACTGAAAGTACCAGGCTTGTTGTACTGCCCCTTTAATGATGCGTCGAGCATCATACAACTTTGACCTAATGTGAGCCAAGTGTTTACCCATTTATTGTAGGTATAGACATTGCTACACTTTTTCACAATGCTTCTTAGATATGAAACTTAACTGGTACACGTGTTCGACATGCAGGAGGCAGAGCTGGGCATGAATGAGATGGCGATCCTGTCATCAACTGCATCCAAGTTCCGCGAAACATTGGTCTCAACATTCAATCTGTAATATTTAGGTATCCTGCTGGTCAAAGTAAAGCTTTCATTTGACATATACTCTTCACTGTAGTGCATCCTGTGCATATAATGAAGGTCCAGTTAAGCTAATTGCTTGTTCTTGCTTCAAGATTTGTGCTAATGAATGGTAGCTAATAAAACAAGCAAGTGGGCTCTTTTTGTAGTTTCGAGTTTGAAAGTCCCAAAACACAACTTGTTACACTTCCAATGGGGAAAATACCTACTAATTGGTATTTCTACAATTGGGAGTCCAAAAACATATGATTACGGTTCCAATTGAAAAAATTGCCAATGGGTGTTTTTCCAATTGGGAGTCCGAAAACACAGATGGTTACGATTCCAACTGGAATAGTACCAACTGGTAATGGTTCCAGTTGGTAAAATGCCAATGGGTTTATTTCCAATTGGACAAATACCAATTGGTATTTTTCCAGTTGGGAGTCCGAAAACACAGATGGTTACGCCAACTGGTACCAACTGGAAAAACCAATTGGACCCAACGGGTATTTTTAACTGGGAACTTTCTTAGATTATATCAAGTCTACAGGAAGGACCACGTGACTACCTCTGGCACTTCCGGTGGAGTTGCTATTGTTGTAGACAGTGGCACTCCTGCCTGTGTGGTCCCCCTTGACACGCCTCTGGAGGCCCTTGCGGTGAGGTTGCTACAGCAACGCCTTATTACAATTTGCTCCATTTACATCCCCCCTTCATTTGCCCTGGAGTTCGGCCAACTTGAAGCTTTAGTTGATCAGCTACCTGAACCTTTTATTTTAATGGGCGATTTTAATGCACACAACCCCCTCTGGGGCAGTGTCCGAACTGACACTCGAGGTTCGGTTGTGGCGCGGTTTTTATCTCTCAGAGAAGTATGTGTACTAAATACAGGAGAGCCAACATATTTTAGTTCTGCTAATCGCTCCTTTTCTTGCATCGACCTCACTATTTGTTCTGCTGTACTTTTTACAGATTTTAGTTGGAACGTATTGGATAACCCTTATGGAAGCGACCATTTTCCGGTGTATCTTACCCCCTTAGAAGTCCTGCCCAGGCTGCCTTGTCGTTCTCCCCGTTGGAAGATCTCATCAGCAGATTGGGACCTTTTTCAGTCAAATATTCCTTCTTCCCTCGATCTTTCACAAGCGACCTCTGTGGACGAAAAAAATGCTCTCATAACAACAACAATAGTTGAGGCTGCCCGTCTGTCTATCCCACAGACATCCGGCAAGCTGCCGAGACGTCCAAAACCATGGTGGGATAATGAGTGTAAAGAATCTCGAAACCGCCAAAACTGTTCTTGGGCAAGATTTAGGAGGTATCCCACTTCCACAAACCTCTTGGCATTTAAGCAATTACGTGCAAAAGCCCGCTATATTAGGAAACGGGCAAAAAGGAAATCCTTTTGCTCGTATGCATCTTCTATTAATAGTTTCACGCCAACGAAGATTGTCTGGGACAGAGTGGGTAGAATGGATGGTGACTACCATCCTTTCTCTATCCCCTTGCTATTAGATGAGGAGGGAGAAGCATTTTCATCATTATATGAACATGCCAACGCACTGGGTAGGCACTTTGCACAAGTCTCTAGTTCTGAAAATTACACTGCAGAGTTTCTGCAGTTTAAGTCCAAGTGCGAGAGAATTCCAATTCGTAGGTCAGAGGATTGCACTGAAGAATATAATTGTCCTTTTCCTCTTGTCGAGCTTCGTCGAGCTCTTGCTGCTGCAAAGCCTACATCCCCTGGGCTTGATGCAATTCACCCTAGCATGCTTTCTCATCTACCTGAAACATTTCTAGTCATTCTCCTCCAGTTTTTTAACATCATCTGGGCGAAAGGGAAATTTCCCAGCTCCTGGAAACAGGCTGTGGTCGTTCCCATTTTAAAACAAGGAAAGGACAGAAGTAAAGCCACGAGCTACAGGCCAATTGCCCTTACTAGCTGTTTAGGGAAAACTTTTGAGCGACTGGTTAACAACAGGCTAACCTACATACTAGAAAAAAAGAGACTACTAAGCAATTTCCAGTGTGGTTTCCGCACTTCCAGGTCTACAGTTGACCACCTGGTACGTCTTGAGACGACGGTCCGCGAGGCTTTCATAAATAAGCAATTTTGTCTTTCTGTATTTTTCGACCTTGAAAAAGCTTACGACACCGCCTGGCGGTACGGCATACTCAAGGACCTTATCTCGATGGACATAAAAGGGAGAATGTTCAACTGCATAGCTGACTTTCTGCAGGATCGTAGCTTTCAGGTACGCCTGGGAGCTACGATCTCCGACCCTTTCCCCCAGGAGAATGGCGTGCCACAGGGCTGTCTTAAGCGTCACTTTGTTCATTATAAAGATAAATTCTCTATCTCAAGTAATCCCACCCACGATCTCTCATTCTCTTTACGTCGACGATGTCCAGGTTTGTTTCTCTTCATGCAACTTAGCTATCTGTGAGCGTCAAGTTCAACTTACGGTAAACAGGATGAGTAGGTGGGCTGACCAGAATGGCTTTCGGTTTTCTGCCGAGAAGACTGTGGCTGTTTGTTTCGCTCGAAAACGAGGAATGTCTCCCGAGCCATCATTGTATATTAAAGGTACACCCATCCCTGTTAAATCAGAGCATAAGTTTTTAGGCCTAGTATTCGATAATAAATTAACTTTTGGCCCTCATATAAAGGAACTAAGACTAAAATGTCAGCGAAAGTCGAATCTTCTTAAGGTCCTTGCACACCGTTCTTGGGGTTCGGACCGTGTCTGCCTTTTGCGAATCTACAGGGCTTGTGTTCGCTCAGTTTTGGATTATGGAAGCATTGTTTACGGTTCTGCCAAACCCTCTACGCTTAAAATGTTGGACCCAATCCATCACCAGGGGATCCGGCTTTCAACCGGAGCCTTTCGAACGTCCCCCGTGCCCAGCTTGTATGCTGAGTCAAATGAGTGGTCGCTTGATAAACGGAGGTTTTATCTTAGCACGCAGTACTTTTTAAGACTCTGCACTCTCCCACAGCATCCAAATTTTTCTTTGATTGAAAGCATAAAATATGAGCAGGCCTTTCAAAACAAGCCATCCGTAACGCGCCCCTTTGCACTTCGTGTGAAAGATGCTGCAGCGACTTATAGTTTTGATATATCCTGTTCTGTCATGGAAACTGAGCAAAGACGTGCTCCTTGGGATGACCTAGCTATAACATGCAACCTCTCTTTGACAAAATATAACAAGAAAGTTGCCGCCGCTAGCGTTATAAAACAAGAATTTTTTGAGATTGCTAGTCGTTACGAGACGGACAAAAGTTTTTTTACTGATGGGACGAAAGGTTCTGGCTATGCTGGCTGTGCTGCGGTTGGGCAGTCCTTCCAACGTGTTATTCGAATCAATGCGAATGCATCTGTGTTTACTGCTGAGCTTCATGGACTCTTATTGATGGTAGACGAAATAATCAAACAAAAAATACAGATTATCCGTGATATTTACAGACTCGCTCAGTTCCCTCCTCGCCCTTAACTCTGCAACATCCTGGAAACATCCCCTCGTTTCTTTGCTTCGTGCTAAACTAACAAATGCAATAAAGCAAAACATCACTATTCACTTTTGCTGGGTTCCTAGCCATATAGGAATACACGGCAATGAGGAAGCCGACCGAGCCGCAGGTGCACGTGTAAACAGGCCCATTGAAATTCACACTCTCCCAGTTACAGACTATAGAACTACACTACGAAATAAAATAAAAGAATCCTGGCAAGTAGAGTGGGACTCTGATCCTCACAATAAGCTACATGGAGTTAAACCTGTTTTAAGTGAATGGCGCAGCGCCAGACATCGGGAAAGGTTCTATGAGGTCATTCTATGTCGACTGAGGATAGGCCACACACACTTGACTCACGGCTACCTTTTAAGAAACGACGACCCACCAATGTGCGACTACTGCTCAGAAACCTTAAGTGTACTTCACATCCTTTTAGTATGCCCACAATTTAATAATGAACGCCGCTCCTACTTTCCTATCTTTTTCAGAAAACATATACCTTTCCACTTGGCACTTTTGCTTGGAGACGAGCCTGTTACTTCGTACAGACAAGTTTTTAACTTTTTAGAAAACATTAATATTTTACATCGACTTTAAACTAA
>JABSTQ010003998.1:0-46856 GCA_013358835.2 Ixodes persulcatus
GTCTTGGGGCCCATATTGCCCGCGCGTTGGCGACCAAGCGCGTGCGTGGCCGAGTGGTTACCGCGCTTGACTGTCACGCGGAATGTGTAGGTTCGATTCTAGTTAGCGGACTGCCCTTTTATATATTCTTTCAACTTGGCCTTCTCGTAAGTTCGAGAACATTCTCGTCTGGTCGAGTTCAGAATGTTCTACACGCAGAACCTTGTACGCCGATTCCTCCAGAACCCCACGCGTGTACATAAGGGGCTCCGCGTGGCGAGCCGCAGTCAGTTTCGCCCCAGCGTTCGACTCTGCTGTCACGCCGTCTTCGACGCTTGCGACGCTCTGCTTTATTCTGTTCCCTTTTTATTTTTTGGGCACAAGTTCGCCCCATTAAACATTTAGTTTTTTCAGTTATTTTAGCCTCATCACTTGCCATTCTTGACAATATTGCTCTTATGTCTTGATATTTGGGACATTCCTAATCAGGTGTCGGATGCTTGCTTTGACACGCATGTCGCAGAGGGAGCATAGAGCTGATCTTCTACACTTGCTCCACAAGGCGAGGCGGGCCGGGGATAGGGTGGCGTCTGTTCTTACTCGTGTGAGCAGCACTTGCCCTCTGCGACCGAACCCCTTGGAAGGGAGTCCGGGAAGATCCGGTTCGGGTAGGCGCTCGTCTAGTCTCGCTTTTATGTCTTCTTTGACCCTCGCCCTCTCCTCAGCCGGGTCATACTCCTGATGTTCCCAGTCGACGGGTGACAGAGCCCGCTCCTCAGAGCGAGTTGTCCGGCCGTACCGGTGATCGATGCGTGGATGTGGCGGCTCACCGTCTCGTTGCCCGGGAAGAGCTAGAAGAGACGCGCGGGCGAGATTGTGAGCCGCTTCGTTTCCGGGAATCCCAGCATGGCCTGGAACCCTTTCAATTCTTGTTGTTACTCCTCTCCGCGAACAAAGTTCTGAGACGAGTTTCTTAATTTTCCGCACTTGGATGCTGGGACTGTTGTGGGTGCGGCACTCCTTGATTGCCTCCTGAGAATCTGTAAATATTCGAAGATTCTCAGGAAGGGGGCCAAAGTGAACACTGATGATCTCGAGTGCGAGCCGAATGGCTGCTAGCTCCCCGCCCTTGGTTGACACTCCAGGTGGAAGGGCCTCGGCTGCTTCCAACTCCAAGTCAGGGAAAACCACGGCGGCAGATTTTCGGGTGATGGGACCTTCTAGCAAGGCCGTGTCCGAGTATGCGGCCAGTGTCGATCCACAGTGTTGCCAGCTCTCAACCATCTTGATGTGCGCTTTTACGCGTCTTTCTTGCTGTTTCGAGTCCTTTCTGCGGAGCTGTGGTTTGCTGCTGGTGATCACCGGGAGGTCATCCCACGGTGGAATCGGCTCCGATAGTTCGGGAAGATGTGGAGGTGTGACCCCGCGAAGGCTCTGAATGGCCCTGCCTTGCAGAGTTGTCCAGAGGCGAGCTTCATGTGCATCCTTCCTAGCACGCACGACGTCTTGAATTTGATTGAGTTGCGCGTACTGCTTCAGCTTCGGGAGAGGGGTGAAGCGGGGCAGGCCCGTAATGACCCTCATTGCCTGGTTGTTCAGGGCTTCAAGCTGTTTCCACTGCCGCGCCGTAATCTTGTAATGAATGGCCCCATAGCACACCCGGGACACCACGAGGGCCTTGACCATTCGCTTGGCGACGGCTTGAGTTGCTCCTCCGCGTGCGCTGCAAATTCTACGGATCATATTGAGCGCAGACCTGCCTTGCTTGAGTGTGTTGCGCAACCAGATGTCGCCCTTGCCGTTCGGCTCGATTGTAATACCGAGGATCTTGACCGACGTCGATGGTTGAATGCGTGTCCCGGTAAGTATGAGGTTGAGTTTTGATGCGTAGTCTTCACCTCGGTTGTATAGGCGAGGCGAGGTGACGACTGTATAGTTTGTCTTTTTTGGTGCAGCCCGCATCCCCACTCGGGCTAGGTGGGCTTCGATAGTGTTGAGTCCAGCTTGTAGTACCATTTGCTGCACCTTTAGATCTCCCATGTAGGTCCAAATGGACACATCGTCTGCGTAGACGGTGAATCCAAGACCCGGGATTTGCTAAGTTCATGAGGTAGATCTGCCATGGCCAGATTGAACAAGATGGGTGAAAGTACGGATCCCTGCGGGACCCCCACTCGGTTCGGCTTGGGCTCGCTCTCATGCTGGCCACAGCGGACTGAAAACGTTCGCCCAGCCAAGAAGTTCTTGATAAAATTGAGAGTCCGCCCCGCGAGGCCTAGCCGATGGGCTTCTCCAATGATTGTGGAGTGGGGCACAGAATCGAACGCCTTTTTCACGTCGATTGCCACGATGGTTCGGAACTTGGATCGGTGCACATTATGAATGACGTCGTCGGAGATGAGTGTCAGGCTCTCATGAGTGCCAAGGCACGATCGGAACCCCGTTTGCGTCGGGTGGAAGGCTCCCGTCGTTTCGAGGTGCCAGTCGATTCGAGACAGAACCATCCGCTCCATAACTTTGCACGTACAAGACGTTAGAGAGATGGGTCGATTGTTGCTCAGCGTGCCCGTGTCCTTGCCGGGCTTCGGTATGTGAATGACTAGAGAGTATTTCCAATGCTCGGGTAGCGTGCCTGTAACCCACGCATGGTTCACCAGCTCAAGTAATTGAAGTTTGGTGGACTCCGGAAGATTTTTCAGCATGGTTATTGTGACCCGATCCGATCCCGGTGCAGTGCTGGACTTACCCTTGTGGAGGGCCCACTCAAGCTCCCTCAGCGTAAATGGCCGGTCCAGGCCGTCGTCCGGGGCCAGAATCTTTATGTCGTACGGTGATGAATTGTCGCTCGCGCTGTCTGGCTGGGGAAAAAAGAGGTCCTCTGCCATGTTGGCGAGCTGCTCGTCGGTCTTGTTTATCTTGAGGGCCATCGCCGAAGTGGCTCCCTTCTCCTTCCTCTTTCCCAGAAGTGTTCGGCTGACCGCTCAGAGCCTTTTTACCGATGTCTTCTCTGAGAGAGAGGCGCTAAAATCAAGCCAGTGGCTGGAGTCCAGTTGCTTGGCATAGATCTTGGCTTCCACCGTGGCGCGCGTAATCGCACGCCGAGCATGCGGGGTCCTGGGGCCGTTGCGGTTCCGTTGTATCGCTTGCAGACGCTTTGCCCATAGGCCCAGTAGTCGGAGATCCGGTGTGGGCGCGTCCTGCTCGACGCGAGTTTCGGTGGAAGCCTCTTTCAGCGCTGAGTGCAGAAATCCCTCGAAGGATGCCGCCGCGGAGGAGTCCCCTTGTTCTAGCTCTTGACGAAACTTGTCCCAGTTGATAGTGCGTGCTATGCGTTTCTTGCCTGTCTTGACATTCCTTCTTGGGGAGAACTCAAAGTAAATCGGGCAGTGGTCGCTTCCCCAGGAGTCCCGGAGACACTTCCACTTGTGATATTGGCTGTGCGGATTGGAGGTCCAAGTCAGGTCCGGGGTTGTGTCTTTGCTCCGGGCGTCCCCGATCCTCGTCTTGATTCCAGGCTTGTTTACCAGCTGTATGCGATGAGCTTGTATTTCCCCAATGAAGCTCTCTGCGCAGTTGGTGTTATGATCATAGCCCCACAGATGGTGCTGCATATTGAAGTCGCCCCCATAGAGCTTCTGATCCCTCGGGTAGAGATCGTGCAAGTGCCTGATCCACCCGTGATCCAATTTTTGCTTGTTACTTCGGTTGGGTCTGTAGTAGGAAGAGGTAAAAACGACGTTCACGCCCTGGTGCATCCTGACGCGGACTGCGACGACTTCTTGCCTCTCGGTGCAGTAACTGCCCAAGTCAATCTGGTGCTGCTCAGCCCAATCCGACCGCACGTACACGAGGGACTTCCCCGGAGGGTCGTCTCTCTGGCCGGGGCGAAGGGAAGTGATGGACGGACATGAATATACATTGAATCCATAAAAATTGATGGTGCGCGTGTTGGTTTCCTGCAGCAGGATTACGTCAGGCTTCTCTTCGGGTTTGTCGTGGAATTTAGCATGAAGTTCAGCTGCCCGCTTGCTGAGCCCATTGCAGTTCCACCGTAGGACCCAAATCACGTTGTTGTGGTGATGAATGGGCTGGTAAATAAAGTTTTCATCTGTGAAAACGTCGCCTTATACTGATTGTTCTCCTCTTGCTGGGCTTGAACCATGTTCTTGAGCCGATCCAGCTCAGCCTTGAGGAAAGCGCATGTGTTCCTGAGCTCTTGCACCTCTGCCGACTGTGTTGTCGCAGGCGCCGCTGGCGGTGTCGGTGGTTCGCGGCCGCGTTTGACCATATCGGCCCACGTGGCGGCGTTGGGAGGAAGTGGGACTTTGAATTCCCGCGCCGCCTCTTGTCGTTGTTGTTGTGCCTTATTCAGCTCTTTGTGTTTTTTTTTTTACCTCTTCCCGGATTTGCTTGTTCGCCTCCAGCCATGTCGGGCGGGTTCGGTCAGTGCCTATGTGACCTGCCTTTCGGCACCCTTGACAAAACAGGGCGCTGGGGCTCGGGCAGCTGACGTCTTGGAGGATGTTGTCATGTACGTTGCCGCAGGTTGCACAAACCGAAGCATTGGGGCAGATGTCCGGCTTGTGGCCCAGGCGATGGCAGTTGGTGCATGTAACTGCCTAAGGCTTGTATGGATATACTCGCATATACCGTCTTCCGTATAACACGGATCGTGGTATCCTATCACTGTCGAAGGTGAGCATCGCCGTGGTAGTCTTGCCCAGGCGCCGGGCTGCTACCACAGGAATCTTCTCAGAGTTCAGTTGGAGGTTTAGGACCTCGTCCTGCGGATCTTCCTTTAAGGTGTGGATGTCATAAATGACCCCCTTGCAGTAAGCGACTCCATATGCCCTGAATACTTGCACGGGTATATTTTGTTGCTCTATAACGACCTCCCGGATCTCCTGGATGGACTTGGCAGCCTCCTCTGAGTCAGTCCTGACTGAGATGGTGTTGGCCTTTTCCATCAAGTGCATTGTAAATGCTGCCGTATCATGTCGTGTCTTGATCATGGTTTTCAGTTGTGGTAGTAGCGGCTTAATTGATGTCCTGGTCCGAGTAAGGCGGATCTTATACTCGATGAAGCGTTTCTGACGGGGCTTCGCTGGGGCCCCGCCCTGTGTAGCGGTAGGAGGATCGACCCGAAGGCGTTTCCTCTTCGTTTTCTTGTTTGTAACGGAGGTCCATTCGGAGCCGTCATTGTCGTCCGCAGGCGCGCCGTCAGCTACGTCGCTCACCATATTCGTACCGTCAGTGGGCGTCAGCATCCCTTTTGCGCCGCAGGGCTGGCTCAGCACTGGAATATCTGATGCAATGGTGGTTGGATTTGACGAAAAGTCCATTTCCTCTGTTGCTGCTACAGGAGCTATCGGGGCTTTACCGGCCACCGAATTCTTCTTCTTTCTCCGCGTCGATGCCTTGACCGTTGCAGAGGAATTGCCTGTTGAGTCTTCTAGAATGTTCTTGAAAATGTTGACTAGGCTTTCACTTGGAATGCTCCGAAGCAAGGTCCGTAACACTTGCTCTAGGTCTGAGGCCGGGCAGGTCGGTAAGAGTGGAAGTTGCTCACTGATAGTGTGGTCTACGGTTGGAAGTGCCTGAGAAATCCAACAGTGCGTGTCCGCCGTGGCGGCGGCGGGCTTGGGTCCTGCGGCAGATCCCTTTGTTGCCGTGTCCATATCTTCAAGTCCTTGAATGCAGGGGCCAGATGCTTCGAACGCCTCTTCGAGGTTTCCCAAAGATGCGGCCGAGGTCGCCTGGCTGTCCATGCTTGTCTGAATTGCCTGGACGAGAGCGGTGGTAGGTTTAGGCCTAGCCGCTACGGTTCCGGTGCTTATCTTCGGACTCTTGAAATTCCCTTTTCGGGGACCTCCAAGGGTTCATTGGCGTGTCGGCTGGTTAGCTGTGGCGTCCTTGTTGGTCGTTGATAGCGAGAGTGGCTGCGAAGGGGTGCCAAGACCCCTTCGAATTGGATCAATGATTAGGCCTCAGGTAAGAGTTCACGAGAGCACGACTAATCTCCTCGAGCCGAATTCGAGTGCCCCCGCAGTTCTCGTGTCCAATCCATGAGCCGCGCTCGACTGCCGTCAGGCGGCTGCTTTCGGTTCCACAATTACGTCATCAAGCTTTGCGAAGGCAAGACTGAGAAAAATAGCCCCCTTTTATCCTCGCAATTTCACCGTGGCGAAGAAGCTTCCCAAACAGTGGCGGTCCGTGCGAGTACTAGGAACAGTACGCCATTGCAAAGTCATGAAAACCCCAACCCGATATCGTTTCATGAACGCTTTAGATATGAATGAAGCTCCATCACGCAGTTTTACTGGTGGGCACAGGAGTATCGCAGGAAGTGACCATTTCAAACAGCGTTCTTCATTTCTAAAGTTCGGCAAGAGCATCTTATTATCGCTCCTCGGGCAATAATTGATCGATGCTGACCGTTGGGCGGGTTGGTGCTGACTCATTTGAAAACATGGTGGCGCTTATAGACACGGACAAGGTGAAGAAGAACACACAATGCGCTATGGTATATTGTCTTCTTCTTCTTCCCTCTTTGTCCGAGTCTATAAGCGCTACCATGTTTTCTGAGATTCAGCCAATAAGGATGCGGCTTTGGCCGGTAAGAACGCCGATGAACGAACAACGAAACTAAAAACACGAACTTGATGAACGACGCCCTGCGTTTCTTAAACTGTCTAAGAATATTGGTGACGTGCGAGACCAAAAGCGTCGCTGTTGTCGACATTCGCGATTGGCTAAACCCTAGCTTTCTGGACACCGATAATGCTCACCCAATCGCCGGTTCACGGCACGGCAAATCCTGCCAATCACGGCGATATATAGATATTCAAAACTGTTCTGAGTACACAAACAACTTCTCAAGCTTCTTGCTGTTTGGGGCCTTTCCTACACGCAGTAATCTCTATGGACTTAACGCGCAAACACGATGTGAAGCGTGTAGTACGTACGTTGGAAAAGAGATACCGGCGAGCGAACCTTAGCATCGAATGTCCATGCATCAAAATGTCCTTGCACCGAAATATCCGCGCATCGAAAAGTCCCACACCGAAAAGTCTTTGCCGCAAAAAGTCCGTACACTGAAATATCTGTGCACCGAAAAGTCTGCACCGAAATGCCCTACAGAAAAACGCTCTACACCGAAAAGTGCTAGACCCACTACGGATGGGATCCTCCGTCACTTCTGCCGGTCCACGAAACATAATGATTCAGAACCACTGGTCTATGGAGCGCCATCCCTGTGATACCAAAAAACGCCGCTCGTACTTCCCGTTGTCGCCATGAATTCGCCTAAACAACAAAGGATGCCAAATCAGATATTTATATTAAATTGATACTTCAATGACTACTTCTTTGAACATAAGTTATTTCTGCTCTCACAATAGCAAGAATCGTCCTCCAAACCCATGCCGAAAACAGCCAATCGAACTCGTTGGGAAGAGCAAGTGCCAAGCTCGCTCAAAACAACTCCTCGGTTGGTTCAGCTCCTTGTCGCAGGTGTGCCGGCTGGCTTCTGGATAATCTTTTCAAATCCTTCAAGCTTTCATTTCCCCCACCCCAAACTTGCCCCAAAAAAATCAGGCAGACGGCAAAGAAAAAAAAATCGGAAAATGGCGAGGAGGAAACGAGAGGGGATTTCGTCTTCACATTGAGGCGAGAAGGAAAGTGAGGGTCGGGTTCCTTCTCTCTGCTTGAGGGCCGGCCTTTAAAGAGCACGGTGAAAGCTTGGGGTCATCGCACCGGTGCCCTAGCATGTCACGACCACGTGATTTCACAGTTCGCTTTTGAGTTGAGGATTACAGCAAGGAACAAGAAGTTAAAAAATCATTTCATAGCCAATTTAACACGGATATGTGTGCTACACCAGATAAAATATTGACTTTTTGCAGGCCGGTAAACTTCCGGACGACCACTTCGCCTGTCGGCAAGAGCACCTCATATCCGGCGTCCGTCTCTTGATGGCGTTAACAATCCTCTGGAGACCAGCATGCTGTCCTTTTTGGTTTAACCTCGTCGACAGTTCATCGCCTAAACGAGGGTGAGACCGTCGTCGACCTCGCTCCTCGCCAGTCTGTGAGATAACCTCATCTTGAATGGACGACTGGGTTCTGCAGAAGTATGTTGCTAAGCATACATTCGCTTACTATGGGGCAGTCGAGCAGCAGTCATGTCCCGAGGCAATCGTCCTGTCGTGGCCGGCGTAATCGGATTTTGTTCCATAGAAGCCAGGTCCGAAAGTACAAGGACATTACGTATGTACGTCCCGCGAAGCGGCCGCCATCCCGGCGGCACGGAAAACCACTCGCCTTGTACGTGCACCTACGATACTTAGCAGCTCTCGTCGCCCGACAGTCCTTGGGCTGCTTATTGTCTTACTTCACAGATAAAACCGGCACCGTTCCTCTAGAGGCCTCTGCCGTACCGCCATGCCAAGCGCCTTTCATCCCTTTTCAATAAACGAATGGAGATGTCAATTCAAAAAAAGTAGCCACCCGGCATCGCGAGCAGCACGGTTACCATGGCAACCTCCAGGCCCAAAATGGAAATCACTATCGGCGCTTCTGATATCGTGCATCAAGATAATTTTGCGTCGTGTCGCTACTCTGGCAGCTACGCTGCCACATACAGTGGTTCTAGGCCCAACCATGCTCAAGGTCGCATAATCATGGTGACGAAACGACCATGGTTGAAGTGCTCGTGGCAGGATCGATGGTGACTAAAGCGCTCTTGGCTGAAGCGATGGTGGCTGAAGCATATCAGAGCCGTATATTAGGAGAGTTTGGACAATGGACGAAGCAATGGCCACCGCCATCGCCGAAAGCTCCCCCCGCGGTTAGAGCGTAAACTAAAGGTACGACACAGCGTCGACCAATCAGGAGACCGCGACGTCACAATATTGCAAAGGACATTTAAAGCGTGAAATAGACGCGTTTAATCTCGGCCTCTCTACTCCATCTCACAAATGTCTGCAGTAAAGATAAAGGCACAGGCGCGTGAGCCTAGCTCAGCGGAATGCTTTTGTTTGTACGAGAACCCGTGCATAGGAGGCACTTTCCAAAGCCACGCGCTCGTGCCCATGCCTTTGTCTGCACTGCTGATGTTTGTGAGATGGAGTATCGGTGACAGTTTGCTCTGGGCCGACTTGCTAGAACAGCGTCTTAGAGACTGGCTGAAAGAAAACAGTGCAAAGGGTGGGGCGCGCGAGCGTCTTGAGATGCGGAGTCCCGCTCGGCTCGTGCGCTGGCTTTGGCAGTGCTTTCTTTCCCCGTCTCAGCTGAGACGCTGTTTCTAGCAAGTCGGTCCTGGTTTGGAACGCACGTTCGTCCATTCTACACTTGAATATTGGCGTGACGAAACCCCACATACGCAAAGTTTTCAGTCACCGAGAGCTAAACCTTTTCACTCTAGCGACGCTAAAACGGCTTAAATTAGTCGTGTCAGATATTTAGAGCACACGACCACCGCTAGGGGCTGTTTCGCGGCCTGTAATTGGCCCCGAGATGCTCGCCTACTCAAACCAATGTATGACCAAACTCTCTCAATAAACGGCTCTGAAGCGCATGTGACTGAAGCGCCGATGGCTGACGCGCCGTTGGCGAAAGCTGTTAAGCGTCGGTCGCGTAAGCAATGGTCGGGTGAGCTCTGATCGCGTAAGCTCATAAGCGCCGATCGCGTAAGCTCATAAGCGCCGGTTGCTGAAGCTGACATTACCTAACGTCCTTGAAGTCGTCCTCGAGAGGTAGTCCTTGAGATCGTCCTATAGGTCCTAGACGTTGTCCTCTAGGACCTCTTCATCGAAGTCGTCCCAGAGGTGGTCCTAGACGTCGTTCTTGACGGCGTCCTCAAGGACGTCGTCCTCGGCGTCGTCCTAGACCTTCTACCGTTCCCGTTCAGTCTCCAACTTTCTTGGACATCGACGCCTTTTTGACGTATTCACTAAGATGAGAATTTCAACTGAGCAACAACAAACATCGCAGTCTTCCCCGGGAATAGTTTAGATGCTATTTATAAAATATAAATAAGCAGTCATTAAACCTTTCGAGGTGCATTGGTTTTATACCACGGCTCTACAAATATGGTTGCATTGAATCCTAAGGGGCCGCATTCACAAAACTGCAAATTTCTGCTTTTCTTGACAAAAAAAACAAACAAAAAAACGAAATGTTTTCGAGAACTATAAATGCCTGAGCATCATAGAACACAAATAAATTATATTTTTTTTTATATATCATTGAAAACCTTTTATTCCACGGAATGTCCCAGAAAGTTGACCATGTACTTGTTTTCACTCACGGTGTTCGTGTAGAGCTACCGCATTTCATCGCGTTTGGTCGAATGAACAAAGCTGCCAGGGTTGGGCAGAAATACTATAAAATGTATTTGGAAATACAAATACTGGAATACATTTTAGGGAGGACAGAAATACAAATACAGAAATACTGATACTGCAATGCATTTTTCAAATTTGTTTCACGCCAAATGAGATGAAGCTTGAAGCTGGAAGTGGAAGTTTTTGATCCTGAAATTACTTTCCCTTAGGCTTGGCACTTTGCCTTGAAGGTAGTGGTTTCGGACGATGAGGAATCTTCAATGGGTTAAAAAAACAAAAAAAATGTTCCATCAAGGACTGACCGAGGTCCCTTCCCTGACATCCTGTCTGTTTGACGAGGGATGCGAAAAGACTTCGACCTCTAAATCAATTCTATGTCATCCTAAATCCCACCAAAACGTCACCACGGCCCTGTCAACATTGATCACATTACATCACGGTGGAATAGAACTGGTATTCTTGATCTGTAGGTATGGCCTTGAACATGAAACTTTACCACGCTGCTGTACGAAAGGACGATGCGTACTTTCGTTCTAGGTTACCTCGTTGAAGATCGTGCAGGCAGTGTCATTTGTAATTTTTTAGAATAGTGGACAATCTGAAGCACCCTCGAACACATGCCTTATTGTCTGTTACGGTTGAAAAAACGATACGGTAACATCCCTGTTGTGAAGGTCCTTCCTGCCGACCCTCCGCCACCGACGCATGGATTGCAGTCCTTATAGTTTCGCCTAGCATCATCCAAACAGAGAGCTCGTGGATTGCGACCAGATATTGCCGGCACAGGTGCGAGCTCTCCGAGAAACAGCTCGCTCGAGACGAGTCGGAGGTGTACGATGTCTGGGTCGGCACAGCGAGGCCACGTCTGGCCTCCTTCCTGTGTTTCGGGTCACCAGAGCGGCGGGTCACGTTCACGTCGGCTGATGACGTACCCTTGAGCCGTGCAATATTACGGGCGCAGCCGCAGCCGCATTCGAATATGTGTTGACCTTCACTGCGTGAGTCATCCTACTGTTTCAAGTCAACCACCGCTAGGCTCGTGCTGCAACGGACTGTGACTCAGCTTGGCCTGCTGGGTGTACTGTGTACGCTAAGGCAAGAGAGACGGTTAGCAGCGGGCATTGGATGCCAGCAAACGACGACTCAAGAAATCCCTACCTAAGGACCTGCGGCAGAAGATGCTCTGACTCCACTCCTGGCACGCTTCCTGGTTCGAGTCCTCTTCTCTCTTCCTGGCACGCTTCCTGGAAGAGAGAAGAGGACACAGAAAAATAGTTGGGAGAATCGGAAGGAACCTTGGTTAGCATGGTAACAATGCCTCAGCATCTCCTTAAACGTGGTGGTGCCCTAAAAAGTAAAAACAAAAAAAAAAGCGTTCAGATTTTTTTTTTTTTTTTTTTTTGGGGGGGGGGGGAGTATTTTTCAAGAAATGTAACGAAATACATTTCACCCTGATTGTATCGCGATACAAAGAAACATTCAAAATGTATTTCGATACAGGAATACAGATACTGGTGAAAATAATATATCGCGATACAGAAATACAGATACGAAATGTATTTCTGAAATACTATCGCGATACATTTATAGACCCCTTTCAAAAATCACGTGTCGGTTATTAGAGGGTCGGGACCACTTCACAATGGCGGAGCGACTGCATCGAGGAACGTGCAAGTCCTTCCATAAGATAGCGAACGTCGGAGCGCGGTCAACACTACGAGTCGACCATCCAATCAAACAGCGTCGAAAGTGCAACGTCACTGCGATCATCACCCTTTTTAATGGGTGTTTATTTTTTTTCCAGTGTGCCGTGACGTTGAGGTTTTAGTCCGCCATTGTACAGGGATTTCACAGCTGCGAAAAGAGTACCGTATTTTGAAAGGGGTCTATATCGCGATACTGCCCAACCCTGAAAGCTGCAACAATTTTTTCCTCCGCTGCCACCGTGCTTCGATGGTTAATAAAGTGAAGCCACGCCTCACGTGTGAGAAACGGAAATTAATTTTGTATGCAGAATTAAAATCCTTCATTGTATATTTTATCAAAAGTGCACGCTTGTAGCGCAAACTTCTTGACGTTTGTACGCGTTCAACCAGATGGTGTTTTTGTTTCTGACTCGAAATATTTCCTCAACAAAACAAACTACACATATGTGCACGCAACAACAAGTACAGCGGGCCCGCAGAGGGCTGAAAAACAACTGTACCTTTACCGTATTGCTCACGTGCCTGAATGTAACAAACGACTTTAAAAGCCGATGAATAGACCTTTTCCCGAATCGAAGCGCCCCTTGTGGCACGGTGGCAAGAAATTAATTCTGGGTACCAGTTGGCAACTTAGTTTTGGTTTCAGTTATAGATTTTGTCACGATCATTGTGTCGTGACGGAATACGCTGCTTCCGTTTTCATTGCTGTGACTTCCTGCAAGTGTACAATACTGTAGACGTTGCCGAGAGATACCGAAAAAAAACAAAAAAAACTTGGCACTGTTTTCGCAGTTCCCGATGTGCCGGATTTTGCGCAAAAGTAGCCAAATGTAGAATGATCGATTGCAGCGTCCCTGCTGGTGTCCTTGTCGTGCAAGCACGTTCGCAAACGCGTGATAAAAAGTTATCAAGGCTTGAAAGTTCACGTGCTTGGCGTCAGGAGTACAGCAGCGAAGCGGCTGTCTGATCAAAACCGAAACCATGCCACTCCAATCCTAGGCCAACTGGTTCCCAGCGTGCAATGCGTGAAGTGTTGCATGGAGGAATTTTCAAATGTGGCCATCTTGTTTTGAAAAGATACCTTTACCGGAAGCCTTTCAATTTGTTTGCACGTGACAATGCCATAGAGTTTACCGCCACATTTTTCGATTAAGAAAAATAAGAAAAAGATACGCTGAGTCAAAATGATTCAGCGTATCTCACACTGAGTCAAAATTACCTTTTCATATTCTGATATTAGCTTTATTCCTCGGACGGTCAAATGAGACCAACACCCCCATGAAAAAAAGCTAAAAAAAAGATTAGAAAAAAAAAAAAAAACGAGTTAGAGTTGAATTGTAGAGTATTCTTATCAATGTTGGGTAAAGTACATCTAAAAATTACTTGAAGTACAAAGTAAGTGAGAGGTTATGTGTTTCAAGTAAAGTAGTAAGTACACCAGGCAGAATGTACTTGAAGTAAAGTAATATAAATGCAATGTAGTACTTTTAAAGTAAAGTATGAGTACTTCCTAACACAATCTTTTATGATGCTTTTTCATTCCCTATACAGTGTTTTTTTGTTTTTTTTTAAACTGGTATTCATTGCCTTAGGGGTAATCGGGGGCGCATCAGTTATTTTTGGAAATTGTGGCCAATGTTGGATAAAGTCAAGTGGTTTACAAAGTAAATATTTCACTCTCACTGACAAACTATTTAACACAATCAACTTGTACTGGTCTTACAGCCGCCATTCCTTCACTCAGAGAAATTACCAGATAACGTCTCGAAATACAATAGCAAGTTTTCCCATGACGATACGCTATTTACGATACGACGCCTTGCGCCATTTGGTGCGATGCGTCGTCTGCTCGCGTGTCTGGTAAGAGTTGAATATCCCCCCCCCCCCCCCCCCCCCCCCAGGATTGCTTCTGAGGTGACAAAGCATCATTTTGTGATACAAATTAAGCAAGACCGAATTCGGGGTATGTAATTTGAGGTCGGGAGTTGTACTTTCATCGGAAAGTACCGGAAAAAGTACACTAAGTAAAGTACAGTCACCGCGGGAGTTAATAGAGAGTTTTAGTAGATCGTGTTTTCAGGCCACGCTACTCGTAGCGGGAGCTCGCGCTGCCACTTCGATGCATGCTCTGAAGCGCGCGCTCGTAGCGGTAGCGGGCCTTTGAAAACGATCTACTAAAACTCCCTAATAGCTCCACGCGAGCGCGCGTTTTTTTTCCGAGGCGCGCTTGACTGATGGCTTGCGGTAGAACTAGAGATGACGTCAGGGCGAGTCCATGCGGAGTGGACGGGGGAAGCCGTCTCAATTTAAGGGAGCTGTTGTTATCATCCGCACGCCCACACGCCTGAGTGTATACTTCATTCCAGCTTCGGTCGGAGCGCGGCCGATGTAATGAGCCGAAGGGCCAATCAAACAGCGAAGAGGCACAACGTCATGGCGTGCTCTCCGCAGTTGATAGGACCAGCGGGTATTCGCCGTCTCTCTGTGCGTGCTCCTATGCAGGCTAGTCCTATCAAGCGCTGAGAGCACGCCATGACGCTGCGATTTTTGCGCTGTTTGATTGGCCCTTCGGCTGATAACATCGGCCGCGCTCGGACCGAAGGTGAAACGAAGTATAGTTGAATGAAAAGTGGCGATGATTCTGCAGAAGTCAAGATCGCTGAGCACGAATATGAGATGGCTGTTTGGAAAGAGAGAAGGAAACACGTCGTAATTTCTAACTTCTGCAGAATCATCTCCCATTTTCATTCGAACTCCGCTCACCCGCAGGCAGATGATAGCAACGGTTCCCTTGAATTGAACGGCTTCCCCCGTCCACTCCGCATGGACCCGCCCTGACGTCATCTCTAGTTTTATCGCAAGTCACCAGTCGAGCGCCCCTCGGAAATAAACGCGCGCTCGCTTGGAGCTATTAACTCCCGCGGCGACTGTACAAGTACATACTCAGAGAAGGTACTTCAAGTAAATTACAGGTTTCCTAAACTTACTTGAAGTAGTACTTTAAGCACAATGTACTTAAAGTACCTCCCAACACTGATTTTTATCCAAATATCACGTTAGCTTTCCCCGGAGATGTAAGTAAAGGCGAGAAAAAACAAAAAACCTCCGACCATTCGGTACGTCATAAAAAAATTGACCGCATCTCCACGTGGTGAATGATGTTGCTTGGGGCGAAGCTCTGGTGGCGCTTGTCTGCGTAGACGCCGAGCCGCAGCATGCCGAGCCTTTTCATTCATGTCAGTAGGAGAATGTGTGGTTTTCTTCTTTCTCTTTTTTTAAGCAGACAGATGGGATGGCATCTCAGAACCCCCTACTCTTTTTTTTCTTCTTTTTCTTTGAGCCTTTTCATTCATGTCAGTAGGAGAATGTGTGGTTTTCTTCTTTCTCTTTTTTTAAGCAGACAGATGGGATGGCATCTCAGAACCCCCTACTCTTTTTTTTCTTCTTTTTCTTTGAGCCTTTTCATTCATGTCAGTAGGAGAATGTGTGGTTTTCTTCTTTCTCTTTTTTTAAGCAGACAGATGGGATGGCATCTCAGAACCCCCTACTCTTTTTTTTCTTCTTTTTCTTTGAGCCTTTTCATTCATGTCAGTAGGAGAATGTGTGGTTTTCTTTTTTTTCTTTTTTTAAGCAGACAGATGGGATGGCATCTCAGAACCCCCTACTCTTTTTTTTCTTCTTTTTCTTTGAGCCTTTTCATTCATGTCAGTAGGAGAATGTGTGGTTTTCTTCTTTCTCTTTTTTTAAGCAGACAGATGGGATGGCATCTCAGAACCCCCTACTCTTTTTTTTCTTCTTTTTCTTTGAGCCTTTTCATTCATGTCAGTAGGAGAATGTGTGGTTTTCTTCTTTCTCTTTTTTAAGCAGACAGATGGGATGGCATCTCAGAACCCCCTACTCTTTTTTTTCTTCTTTTTCTTTGAGCCTTTTCATTCATGTCAGTAGGAGAATGTGTGGTTTTCTTCTTTCTCTTTTTTTAAGCAGACAGATGGGATGGCATCTCAGAACCCCCTACTCTTTTTTTTCTTCTTTTTCTTTGAGCATTTTCATTCATGTCAGTAGGAGAATGTGTGGTTTTCTTCTTTCTCTTTTTTTAAGCAGACAGATGGGATGGCATCTCAGAACCCCTACTCTTTTCTTCTTCTTTTTCTTTGAGCATTTTCATTCATGTCAGTAGGAGAATGTGTGGTTTTCTTATTTTTCTTTTTTTTTCTTCTTTTTCTTTTTTCATAATTTTTTTTCATCTTTTTTTTTCCAATTTTCTTTTTTGCCCTACACGAGCACGTGAGCATGTGCTCACGTGCTCGTGAGCACGTGATCTCACGAGCAGAAGCACGAGCACCCGACGCCGGCCTACGGCGGACAACGGACGGCGGACGGACATGGCCAGCCCCTAAGGAGCTTCGCCCCTAAAAATCTTTCGGCCGCCAAGCGTGTATCGCACGTGTGGGCAGAGCGTGAAATTGCAAGCTTGAGAGGCATATTCCGCGGCACCGCCACTAAACCTAACGTCTTTTTCTGACTTTTTTTTTAATAGCGAGAGTGCACGCTTAGAGCTTTGATAGTCGCTGTAGATGCGCAAGAGCGGAGATTCCGAAAACTCCTTTTATGACGTAACGCTCCGGGAACCAGGGGCACCAGCGGTACATCGAAAATGATTTTCTGCAGCCTCTGTTTACCGAAATTAAAAAACAAAAAGTTTCAATATTTGTGATTTTGGAGACCAAAATTAAGATGATTTAGGAGTTTTTACTAAAATACAGAAACGCTTCAGCTTCCCTTTAATAGGCAGCCGTAGTGCTTCCCTTTAAGCCACGAGTGTTGTGTCATCATTTCGGTTGGGACTCGTGTGCTCGCTCATCAAACACGAGTTCGAGCTGAACGCTTGACGGAGCTCTCGTGTCCGGTGTGTGCCCCGCTCTGGCCCTCGGTAGGTGACGAAGAAAATTGAGCCCTACGAGCTTTCGACACTATGCGGAGCGCAAGTTCGTCTGCTTCTTTTGCAGGGGTTGCGGTGACGTCAGAAAGACGCCGTGCTCCGATTGGCTCCGATTGGAAGGACAGTGGCTAGACCTCAAAGCAGGCTGCCTTGAGGTCTACCCACTATCCTTCCAATCAGAGCCAATCGGAGCACGGCGTCTTTCTGACGTCACCGCAACCCCTGCAAAAGAAGCAGACGAACTTGCGCTCCGCATGCTCCGTGTCACTTTTAAGTCCGACCGCAGTCGACGCTACGACCTTAGGTAGCCGATCAAGCTGTGCCAAAAAGTGTGACGTCATAGACCTCGTCGTTTTTGAGCGCTTGCTATCAGCGGCTCACCCAATCACGTACTGGAAAAAGTGCATGAGTGACGCTGCATCCACTATGCTTGATTGGTTTTATAGGCCGTGATACCAAACGCATGAAGGCGACGAGCTTCATGACGATACACTTTTTCCGGTGAAATTTGATTGGCATTTGGCACCATCGGGTTCTAGCGTTCGCTGCTGTGGGACTTGAGTGTGACACGGACTGTAGATGGAATTGATCGAATTCGGGTGAATTTCGTCGCTTACAAGTTGATCAATCTTGTGGGTATACATTCGAGGGCGGAGCTACGAAATATACAAAACAAGAACGTGGCGTACGTTGAAAGCGACACGCGGGATCATAGTTGGGATCATTTTTGGCGGAAAGAGCAATAGGCACTGTGCGCTCGCCTGGTGTCGCCACGTACCGGTCCCGCTCTCAATCGGTCCGCGAATGTTCGCGGAAGCATTCCGAGGAACGTTATTTTAATGTTTAAAAAAATAGTATGGCAATTTGCTGGGTAGTCGTGTTGGATGCGTGAAACGTTTAGCATCACGTGACGTCAATTTCCCCACTACATTTATCGGGGAAACTGAATTGGTAGGGAGTTTTCGTAGATCACTTTCGCCGTCCCACAACTCACTCCGCAACCCGCTACGATACCCGGAACTCTACAGTCAAGGCCATCACCGCGCAGGCGCAGTAGGGACTTCTTCTTTGCGGAGGGCTTAACGGGGGGGGGGGGGGGGGGGGGGGGGGCGGTCTACGAAAACTGCTTAATGTGTAGGTCACGTGACGGTAATTTTCTCCTTAAATTTAGAGGAGAATCGAAATTGCCGTATAGGTCACGCGATGTCATATTGCCCGCTAAATTTAACGAGGAAATTGAATTGGTGTGTAGGTCACCGGACGTTAGTTGTCCCGCTAAATTTAGCGGAGAAAATCCCCGCTAAATTTAGCGGGGGAATTTTCCCGCTAAATTTGGCGGAGAAAATTTTCCTCTAAATTTGGAGGGGAACATTTTCCGCTAAATATAGCGGAGAATTTTTTTCGCTAAATTTTGCGGGGAACTTTTTCCGCTAAATTTGCGGGAAAAATTTCCCGCTATATTTAGCGGGGAAATTCACCCATAATGCACTGTGCGGTTACGCCGACGGCGACGGCGACGCCGCTCATGCCGGAAACGGGCGCCTAAAGGCTGAACTCCATGGGATGAATTATGTGACGAATAAAGGGCTGTTTATACTCCGACGTTGAGCGCACTGAACGCAGCGTAGCGCAGAACGCGCGCCTTTTATTGGCCGGCAACCAGGAACTCGATATCTGCAACCAATCAGTACCTGCGCGCGCTGCGCTACGCGGCGCCCGACGACGTTACGTTGGAGTATAAAGGTACATTTATACTCCAACGTAACGTCGTCGGGCGCCGCGTAGCGCAGCGCGCGCAGGTAATTATTGGTTGCAGATATTGAGTTCCTGGTTGCCGGCCAATAAAAGGCGCGCGTTCTGCGCTACGCTGCGTTCAGTGCGCTCAACGTCGGAGTATAAACAGCCCTTAAATGTACCTTAACTGGCGAACGCCGCCCGACGGCACGCTCGCTTTGCGCGCGACGTAGCAGCCACTGTGTTGATTCCACGCGCCGAGCAAAAGCCGCCCGCCAAAATTCGTCGGTTATTCGCAGCATATTCGTCCCATGGAGTTCAGCCTTAAGAGCTGCGCTCTAAAAACTGCATAATTTTGAAAGATACGTTTAAGGCAATGTCAAAAGTTTGAAAATCAATCTAGGCGAAACAAACGACAGGGTGTCTCTTTCGAATTCATGACTTTCAGACTGCGCTCGCTGCTATACACCTTTTTCGTTTAGGCCTCGCACCCAGTTACGTTATCCCCCTTTCCGGTATGCGATTCCGAAAAAAAAAGCAAGAAATTACAACCCCGAACAAGTAAAAAAGTATAGAAGGGTCATAACAAGAATGACTGACGGTTGCAATTCCAATGTTAACACTCTACTGTCGAGAGGAGAAGAAAGCGACGTTTTCACGCATACCGGAAGTGCCAGAATTGAAGATGGCGGCGCCCACGTAGAAAAGGTCTATACATCGTGTATTTTGACTGCACGTGCACGCTCGATGCTCACGAGACGTCCAAGCACTATCGAAGGCTGGAAGCTCGAGTGGGGGAGGGGGGAGGGGGCGACGGTACAACTATAGGACTCACTAGAATGGAAAGTTGTGCAAGTTGGTTATGAATCCATATTGAAAAACAGCGCGAATAACACACGGACAAAAAGAGAACACAGGACGAGGCTCGTCCTGTGTGTTCTCTTCTTGTCCGTGTGTTATTCGCGCTGTTTTTCAATATGGTATAGGACTCACTCGCCATTTTAATTATATCAGTGACTGTAGTTATTTGCAGGCAGCACTGGTCACTTGATTATTGTCCTCCACAATGTACACTAGTGTTTTAATGAACTATAAGGTTGCCAGAGGGTAAGCAAATAAATAAGGCCAATATACCAAGATATGATCAAACACTTTGAGATTACCTTCCCTGGTGGCCTACAGCACGTGGTATTTGTGTCTAGATGTAGATTAATATGTCAGGGAGATTCTATGCAGTTAGCTAGTGAAGGAGATAGGCTCGTATTCAACACAAATTACGGAATCCTTGCGAAGTGACATGTTGTACTTTAAATTCTGGCCATCATACTAAGGCGTGGAGCCTCCCGGCTATTTTTAATCAGCTCAGTGCACACTGTATAACTCTACATCAAAAATAAATATTTAATTATAAACTTGCTTTGCATCATCTAAAACCACTAAATCAATCAGTTTTATAAATGCATATGAAAAAAGTGGTCCGGTATTCTCGCTACACAAAATACACCAGACTTTGACGCCCCCAGGCTTTTTGTTTTGTTTGTTTTCCATATCCTCAGCAGCCTTACGGCTGCTGAAGGTTCAGAAAGCTTCAGAAAGCTGAAGCCTTCTGAAGCTCACTCATTCACTCGTTTCGGTTGATGCTAAGCATGTTTCTGTCTGAAACTGTATATGTTCATTTGTAATGACCAAAAAGCGAATTATCAGAATCAGTCAAGAACTAAATTCCCTGAAACGCTATCTCACCTAATTTCCTTCGACTTTCTGCGGTGTATATTTGGTGTCATAAATTTGTTTTGCCCGGTCGATATATAGCTTTTCACAGGAAACGTTTGAGCAACGTTGGCTGAAAAATCAGGTACGCATACCGCTTGCTCACGCTGCGACAACTTCTATAATTGAAAACTTAATGAACGCTGGGCGTTGTTTAAAGTGTTTACTCCGATTGCTTTGCGATTTGTCCTTTGGCGTTACTCTCAGCTAATGCCGCAATATGAATGGTTGCAGAAAGATTCTCAAACCTGCCACGTATGTGCTTCTTAACTGTCCATAACTATAAAAAGAAATATTATTAATTTTCTAACAAGTATTAAAACATTGTTTGAAAGTGTGATGCACTTTCGTCGGGTCTAGGCAGCTCGGAGTCAGCTGTTTAAACCAGTATTAATGTATCCGCTGCGTTGGGCCGATTTCCTGTGCAGTACCACTGCACCGGAAAAAAACGTTTTTATTTTTTTTATTTCGCCATTTATTTTTTTATTTTAATGTTATAGTGATTGAAGTGAAATTTTTGCGGTAACAGCTGCAAGGTCAGAAGTAGGCTGGGCAAGTTTAACGTCCTAGCGAACGAATTACCGAGTGATTTGTTCGGTTCAATTCGGCCAATTGCCCGACGCCTTTTTTTTTTTTTTTTTTTTTTAACTTCGAGTCATACATTTTATTCCGCTCATCATGATTTCAGGCATTCATGGCGGTTCATCAAGCCACCCCTGTCGCGATTGGCAAAGAGTTGAATTTCTACGCGTGCTACTGCGGATCTGAAGCAGCGTGAGCTTTCGCCTATACTCTCCGACTCTCTTAGATTTACCTGTCTGCACACGCAGCGATGTGAAACGTTCAAACAAAATCTCAGATTTCTCGTTATCGCATACTTCCAGCAAGTGACAACTTCGCCTTTCAATTGTCATTCATGTGTGCGGATCATAGGCAGAAAGTTTTCAATTTCCCGGATGGAAATGGGGTCTTTGCACATCTTTCGTCAAAAAGGCGCCTTTGCCCCGGTTTCGTCAAAAAAAAAAAAAAAGCATTTCGCTGCTGTCGCTTGTGTGAGGGAGCGAACCACTTTTCTTTTCATGCGTTAGCATTAGTACCCATACGATGGGGAAAAGCGGACGCTGTCCGTTTGCAGACACAACAGAAGAAAGGGAAGCGCGCCGCATATAGAGAAGAAAAGTAGCAAAGGACAAAGGCGAGAGGGAGCTGACGTCAAGGGGTGGAAACCAATGCGCGCGCGGGAAACCTGTGAGCAGCATGAACAGCGTCAGGCAGCGGGTGCCGCTGCTAAAGGGGCCTTCACACGAAGGAGAACTCCGCGGACGGATGTCGTGACGTGAACAGCCCGCGAAACTCCGTCCGCAGCTCTAACAATCATACGGACGGCAAGGAATTGCGTGGATGGATGGATGGATGAGATTGGCCATAACGGGCGGTAGCTTGCGCCACCTAGCCTGAGAAAATGCTTTCCTTTCACACTTAAATACTCAATTTCTTTCCCTCTACATCGCTGCGACTATCACCGGGCCGGGGGAATGAACCACCAGGCTGACCTTTGAGGGATCGGACTAATACAAAATAAAAAGAATTTAGGGGTCGCACTCTCGACACCAACGCAGCGGTATGTCGTTAGGGCAACAGCGCTGCTGGAAACGGACGACAACATTCTGCCTGCTAGAAGAAGGTGCTGGGTGAAAGGTTGGATGCAGAACAAAGTGCTTGGGATACAAAACCAGTTGTACGAATAGCTTCTTGAAGGCAACACCGCCGAGTATCGAAGACTCCTTCGGGTGTCCCATGACGTCTTCGTCTAACAACTTGCCCGCGTCCGTCCGCGAGCGCAGAAGCAGATAACAAACATAATGCGTGCTGTGAGGTTCTGATAGTGTTTTAATGTCAGCAGCCGCAGAGCGCATATACAGGGTTACACTATTTCTCTACGCCCCGTGGAGAAATAGTGCAACCAACGTCTGCTTCGCTGTCTTCGCGCAAAGCAGCAGAGGCAAGTTGCACTATTTTTTCACGGGGCGCGGTGCCGTCGGTGCCGAGAAGCGCTCTGATTGCAAACCGAAACTTAAAAACCCGCCGAAGTTGTGCTATTCTTCAGAAAGCTGTAAAATGCAGCGCGATTCTTCTATCGCACTCCATTTTTTTTATGCAGTGTTTTTCGATGTTTCTCAGCAAGTTTCCAAATAAAACCATGCCCTTACACTCAATATTAAAAAAAAATACCTAAAAGTAATTAAATTAATTATCCCTAACTTCAATAATTTTCCTAAATAAGCCCCTGGCCTAGGACCCAAACGGCACAAGCCTTTTTTTTCAGTCCGATGCGTAGTTTGCGCCATATCGTATTTGTCCATCTTTCATGAAACACCCTGTATATGCATTGAACAAAGACGTCCCTCACCCACTCTGTACGACGCCAATTGCGGGAACGCTCGCCATCATTTCTCCGGCAATTTTTTTTCCATATCGACGCCATGATGTTTGTCTTCGAGTAGAGATCGCTGCTTGTGGCCCATAATGCCGGGAACTCCTCAACGGGGGAAGTGAAAAAGAACGCGGCGTCGTCATTTAACTTTGCCATTTTATGTGGGACTACAACAGCAGGAACAATAGTAATGGCGCAGTTGATTCCTTCCGAAGAACGCGAAAAGAGCGCGGAGGCCACCGTGGCAAGACGAGGAAAAAGAGTATCTCTACAAGCAGCGATAAGCGAACTACTCCGCCGCCCAGTGTTGCCAACTCCTAAATAAACTTCCCGCTAGGCACATGCCCGAAAACGGCTAGATTTGGAGTAATATAAGCTAGATATTAAATTCGGTAAAAAAAAAAGAAAAAAAAACACATTTTTTTTAACAAAGTTTTTTTTTTAATAAAACACCACACACCCACTGGTTTCGAAGCAAATAAATCATTAGCTGTCATATTTCATGATGCGATATGCACAAGCTGTCTCTTTGGCCTACACGTGTCTACATATGTAGATCTAGACAAGTTCAAGAATGTCATCGGCTACGACGTCTGGCTCATCTACTCCGTCTGAGACTTCTTCACACTGTCTGCTTAGGCCCGTTCTTCTTAGACTTTCCAGTGTGCTTGAGTCAGCAAAGGCAGTCTTGGTGCCTATCTTTGCCAGACCTGACTGAGGGAATACATAGTCATGACAGCACTTGTTATGCCGTTTTAGTCCTGCACAAACAGTCAGAAGGGTATTGGCCATGAATGTTGTCCTGCTGTTTCGGATCTTGGAATTTACGATGTTTACCTGACTAAACACACGTTCCACTTCGGCACTGGACTAGGGTAGCACCAGGACGCAGAGGGGAAAGTC
Source organism: Ixodes persulcatus (assembly GCA_013358835.2). NCBI lineage: Eukaryota > Metazoa > Arthropoda > Arachnida > Ixodida > Ixodidae > Ixodes > Ixodes persulcatus. The sequence goes on from JABSTQ010003998.1 coordinate 23,811, forward strand.
TGAGAGTTACATGAGGGTTTTGTTTTCTGATGCATCTCGGCATTTTCCAATTCACTCCAAAAAGACAGGACGTCGGAACTGTTCTCCCATACAACCAGTGTTATCTTCCCCCATTCGAAGTCGATAACAGTGATATCTCGGCTGGTACGCCTACGAGTTCTATTAGGGTAATCAGAGACTCTTTGATCACCTTGAGCGTGTTGCCAGGGGAAAGTAGCGCAGTTTCTCTCATGATGTTAATCTTGTCGGGCAGCAACAACTTCAGTTCCTTGAACAGATGGCAATGGAATTTGGCGCAGAGTTCTCTGAACGAGTCCTCAACTACCGAGTAAGACCATGTCCTCCCATGTCTCGTATACTCCTTTCAGCCTCATACCCACGGTGGGGCTTTGGGTCTGCGTAGCTGTCTATTGTCGGTGGCAGGTTAAGAACGAAGTGGAAGCTCCTCCCACCTCTTTTCACTTTAGTAGAGCGAACGCGGGAGAGGAGGTCACCTCCTCTCCACCGTTCGCTCCGCTGAAGTGGAAAGGAGTGGGAGGAGCTTCCACTTCGTTCTTGACCTGTCACCGGCTATAGATCGCAAGTTAGGGGGTCCAGCCTACATTTTGGCAGAACAATCTTCTTGGCAAGGCCTTCGATGAGCAGGCTAGGGTTGTTCCTTAACTTGAGAGGGTTGGCAGTTCCCCGTTTCAAAAGCATTATTCACAACCTGTAGCTCTGTAAGAGATGGACGCAGAAAGAGCAGGTAGGCATGGTTCATCTCATCACTGTGCAAGACATGCAACAACTTTTAAGTGAAACATTTCTCGCTGCGGCGAACGATGTTAAAGTGGGGCTTCAGTTAGTTCCACTGGCCCAGGATACGTGTTATGGCTGCGTCAGTCAAGAGCCACCTTGTGTTGCAGGACTGCGCCAGTTTCAAAGGTTCTCGCCCTTCATTCAGTTTTTGGTAGAGCAGACGGTAGGTCACCTGACGCATCGGCGACTTTGAGAATCAACTGTAGGTCTCTCTTATCGAAAATTCAAGGTTTCTTGGCAGTGTTTCAGACATCCAGCTGGACACTGCGTGCTGCAGTGAGTGGCACACACATCTTACAAGAATCCGTGACGGAAGTTATGATTTCAGTTTCTGGTGCACACCATTGTTGTTCCCAATCCAAACGGCCGCATTATCTGTTCCTATGCCTCGCATTTTTCTAAGGACCAGAAGAATCCTTTTCACACACGCCTTTAATAATGCATCCACTATGGACTGGGCATTGCACTGCTGAAGCTCTGCGAGGCACAAAAATGTGGACGTTACGCAGCCCGTCCTCTCGCTGTAGTAAGCAATCGCTACACAAGCAGCTTGGTGACGCTTATTTCAGTGGATTCGTCCAAGATAAGGTTGAAAGGACCGCTGCTAAGGTCGTTTAGCAGATCGCTCAGGATGTGTGGTTGCAGTACGTTCTTCATGACTCTACTACACATTGTACGATGGAGATGAAGATCTTTTGCAGCCTTGCTGTCACTGAAACTGTTTCTGCACATCACACCTATAGAAGTTCCACGGGCAGAAAGGAGCAGTGCGCGGTGACAAACAGAGCTACTGAAGCTTCTGCAACACTGGTGTCCTCGTGCTTCCCAGGAAACGTGAGAGCAGTTCGTCTCTTCGAAGAGAAACGTTCACTCGCAGAAAGGTGCTTTTTTTGTCGCGGCATGGCTGACCAAGTCGCCATGCTTTGCAACAATTTCGCACCTGCACGCACGGCACGCGGCCTTCGCGGAATCGGGAACTCATTTCGGTAATCCAGTCATTGAATCGGTCATCCTTCAGCCACTCCCGTCTGAACTTTTGAGTGCACCTTTGTTTGGTTCGTCCTGGTTTCCCCATGATTTCTGTCCGCCAGGTTAAAGGCTCACTCAGACGGTGAATGAACGTGGTGTCCATTCACAGTCTGCCATGAAGAAAAGATAAAACGCCGGGCGTAATCTGCCGCTTTAAAAGACAGCCTGATTAAGATAGATGGTGGGAACGCAGAAAGAAGTTACGTTATTCTGATGACTCTGTTTGTACTTGAAAACGTGACGAGACGATCCCGTTCTCTGCTTTTCCAAACGAAAGCCTGGGCCAAAAGAAACAATTACAAATACGCGTGGCACAGCAATGGCCGTGTTCTTGTACACAAATCTGACGGAAACCGCGCGGTGGTAATCTCTAGTTTTGCCGACCTAGATAAGCTTTGATAAGAAATGAGCAACGACTATCTATGGCAAGTACAGCCAGCGAATCATACTTACTTCCAAATTCTTTTGAAAGGCATCTAGAAAAACTTGTCCTGCGATCGTTTAAACGTTTTAACTAGAATATACGCACAATTAAAAATAAAAAAAAACGATCTCTGTCGTTCGTCTGTTCATTTTGGGCTGCTAGTTGATGCAATATTACTAACCGAGACATGGTCTATTGATGAAACAAATGTATTTCGTCTACTATCGTATAGAAACTTCTATTTAAATTGCCCTAGTAGCCGCGGCGGTGCAATATGCATTTTAGCAAAAAAAAAAAAAAACATAACTGAAATGTTGCCAGACTTTAATCTAAGTACGAGTTATTGTGAACTTCTGTCAATTAAAATATAAAACATCGTATTTACCGTTTGCTACCGCCCTCCCTGCGGTTTCGTAACTACATTCTCAGAATTCTAAGAAGCAATTTTTGACCTTATTAAGTTAAATTGTTTCAATTTCTTCTGCGGCGGGGACATGATTATTAATATGATAAAAAGTGATTCAATGAGATCCAAACTAGACATTTTACTAAAGTCGCATAATTTGCGGAATTTTATTATGCTACCCACAAGGGTGACTAGCACTCTTCATTTTTAATTAATCTATTTCTAAGAAATATAAGCTCGGACCAAGTAAAAGCAGGGGTGTTCATCTGTGACCGAAGTGTGCATCTACCAGTATTTATCTGTACGAAGGGGCGCATAAAAAATTAAATATTGCAGACTCCACGCCCAATACAGAAAATAACAGGAACATACATCACCACCTTTAGTGATAAAATTGCACAAACAACTTGGGAAATTGTACCGAACACTAATGATTGACGCAAATGATGCCTATGATGAATTTCTCAGCATTTGAAAACCGATATAAGTATACAAAAAGTTTTCCTTGTGTACGTATTAGACAATGCAGAAAAACTTCGTAAGCTATGGGTTAACTCCGAGCTTCTCGCAAGTATAGCTAAAAGAGCAAGCTGTACAGCCAATTTATTAGAGCTAAAGACCATGAAATATTACGTGACTTTGAAACTTGTTCTATTCGTCTATAGATAAAGAACTAAAAAAGGCAATACGCGATTACTTTCCAAATCAATTCCTATCTGCGGCAGGGTGTTCTGAACAAATGTGGAAAATATTAAACGCCATCTTAAGGCGTAATGTCTCCTCCGACAAAGTCAGCAAGATAAACACAAATAATGGTGAATTACTTGGAAAAGAACTTGCAGATGCTTTTAACAAATATATCGTGAATATTGTCAATAAAACCGTAACAAACAGTAACCTTGTGAACATTACGTCGAAACCGAAATCTATTTTTCTTAACCCTGTAATGAACAACAAGTTATTACTACAATTACAAATTTCAGCAAAAGCAAGGCTAAAGACGCCGATGGATTTCAGATAAACCCAATTAAGCACGCTGTTGACCTTCTTGCACCTTACATAACGCATATATTTAATCTTTGCCTGAGGCTGTTTTTCCTCGAGGAATGCAGGTTGCCCATGTAAATGTGTTGTATAAAAGAGTAATAAAAAAGTTGTATAAAGAAATCAAAACTAAATCATCGATTTTAAAAGGACTAGCTAACTTACAAAGTAATACCACAGCCTACACAACGCGCCCTAGTGAGTTTTGGAAACTTAGCACTCATAGAACCATCTACGGGCAAGATATGTTGAAAAACAAAGTACCAAGATTAATAAATAAATTAGCTGCAAAAATGCCGGGCTTTTAGATATCGCGTTTAAAGCATTGCGTTGTTATTTCAGCCCCGAGTCGACATTTCTCATGTAAAGTATTCTGTATAATATAATTAAACCTTGAGAGCTGTTGTGCATGTACGTTCGCTTGTGTGGTAGAAAAACCTCCGGGCAAGATACGTTGAAAAACAAACTACCAAATTAATAAATAATTTAGCCGCGAAAAATGTCGCGGCTTTAGATATCACGTTTAAAGCATTGCGTTCTTATTTCAGCCCCCAGTCGAAATTTCTCATGTAAAAAATTCTGCGTAATATAAATAAACCTTGAGAGTTGTTGTGCATGTACGTTCGTTTGTGTGGTTGGGACGTAAATTTACTGTGTCTATTGTTTCGTCTCTATTTTTTTTCTGCTAATGCTGTACACCGTATAGTATGCTAATTTCTTTTTTTTAGTGTGTCATAAATTTTAACGTGGGGGCATGTGGCTTTATCAAGCTGGCCGTGTGACAGCTTTTTCCACAAGCCTTCAGTATCCTGTACGTTGTACTTGATGGAAATAAAAAATAAGAAGCAAGAAAATAACAACAACAATACCACAACCACGTGGAGCGGTTTAGCTGGTTTAGCTGGTTTAGCTGCAGGGCTGCAGGTGCCAGAAGGGGCCGCGCTAATTTTGCGCTGCTGCACGACCAGCCCCACTCGAGTAGATCCGGGTTATTCCAGAGGGCCAGATCACGTGACAACCAAGCGAGGCAAGACGTGCAAGGCAGTCTACTGGGTGCTAGGTGGCCTAGGTCTTACCTGGGTGGTGTTGCGCTAGTGGCGGATAGTGTGCGTCGGGTAGGGACGGTTGATATGTTTCCGGTGAGGGTGAGGTCACTGGGGTACAAGGCGGGGTAACTTTTGGAACATGACTGGTAGCAGATTTTTAAATAAAAGTATTTAAAATAGTTGTTTTGAAATGAAGCTTGAAAACCCACTCAATTTTATACAAAAAAAGCTAGAATTTCCTTGGATGGATGGATGATATTGGCTATGCCCTTTGTAACGGGCGGTAGCTTGCGCCACCTAGCACGAGAAAATGCTTTCCTCCCCCGCTTAAATACCCAATTTATACAAAATTAAAAAAAGGAAAACGCACCCCCGTTTTCTCCCCCCGGCGAGGGAGTCGCCAATTTTCCTCTGGTCAACTAGCTTGTTGGCGTTCTGTCCAAAACTAAGACCCACAGAGATAGGGTCGAGACTTAGGGCCGGAGCCACGCGGGAGAAAGTCCCAATTTTCCTCTCTCCTCCCTGTCTTCAGTCGTGCTAGTTGCTTTTACTATATTTCAGTTTTCCCTAGACTCCTTGGCCTTCCACCAATGTTCTAACCTCCTTTTTCTTACATCAACGTTTTTATAATCCACCCTTTCATCTTCTTCACCGAAACCTAGGGCCCCCTCTACGTTTGTCCCGCTAGCCACTAGACCATATTTTTGCCAGCCAGACGACTACCAAAAAAAGCTAAATCTAGCAGAAAAAAAAGCTAAGTTGGCAACGCTGCGAGTCCGCGCCTTCGCGAAGGAGGAGGACGGAGCCGCGAGGCGTCAAGAAGGGATGACGTTTGTCTCACGTGATGCGCGCTCCGCGGAGGAAAGTGGCGGATTTGCAAGGCGGGCGAACGAGACAGAGGAGTGGAAGCAGCGCAGCGCCTAGCTCGGCTGGCCGAAATGCGGCCCAAGAAGCAGCAAGCCGACGCGGGTCTGCGTGCGACAGGAGCAGGGGAAAAGCGGGCTCGCCGCTTGGCTGGCAAAAACATTAATGGAAGAACCATTGTTGGATCCTTAGGGAGTGTGTTAGCCTGACCCTTGGAAAACGCCCCACGCGTCCCCTTTTGGGGAACGCTAACACTTATTCCATAACAAAGCAAAAAAAAATTCAGCAAAAATTAGAGGAAGTGAGAGACAAAGCCAAAACATAGAAGTGAATGTGTCAGCGTTAGCGTTTCCCAAAAGGGGGACTTGTGTGGCGTTTCCCAAGGGTCATGCAAACGTAATCCATAAAAATCCAACAATGATTCTTTTTCTTTGACACTACAATTTTCAAATGCCCGAGCTTCTTTTTCGCCTTTGTCTTTCCATCTTGTTTGGGCAAGAGAGCCACAACGATTGTTGTCGGTGAGGGATTTTTTTTTCACGAACTTCCTGTCGTCTGCAGGATTTTTTTATTGTGTTTTTTTGTTGACATTACTTTTTTAAGTATCTCGCATAGTAATGTTTGCGAAACGTTTGCAGCTCAATTGTATCGCTGCTCTGACTCATGGGCGACACCTGTCGATGTGCCCAAGCACACGCTAAGGCGCACATATGAGGTGAATTAGGCGTAGGTCCTAGGAGGAGACTTTACTTGCTTTTCCGAGGCGCTCACAGTGGGGAGTGTGTCTCTGCGTGTGTGTGTGTGGGGGGGGGGGGGGGGGAGTTCAGCATGTTAGGGGGGGGGGGGGCCCTTTTGGAAATTTTGGGGGTGGGAACCACCCCCGCCTTGTCGGCGCCTAGGATGCTAAGGGTGGACCGACAGGTGGTGCAATCGTCGGTCAACTTGTCCTTATAGAGACACCGCAAATGTTTTTTTGAACTTTATGTTCAAAGATCCGACTAAGGGGTCCGAAAAGTTGGACGCGTTTCGAACTTTCAAACTTTCTACATTGAAAAGCTCTAGAATTTCCGAAACTTCTGAATTTTTTTACTCTAATACATCGATTCTTTTGTCATCATAAGAAATGCGAAAATTTTTGAACTTTCGTACAATTTTCGAACTGGAGAACCCGCGAAGTTTCAAAGTTCAACGAACTTTGAACTTTCGAACAAAAGAATGAAAATGTTGGAACCAGCTTTACCCTCAGAGATTTACGCTGTGGAGGGGAGGGGAAATTCCCCTAAAGTTTCAGTTAGCCCATCTTAGATTAGGTGGTGGCACCCACACTCGGTTTGCGGGGACCTCTGTGCCTCGGCCTGGTGCCCCATACCTGAGATACTTCCCCCGGCTTTCTCGCAGAGCCTCTTTCGTATAAAACTTTGTAGGTTTCCCCGAGGTAAAATGCGGGCCAACTAATTCCTTGTCTGCAGTTTTGAAATCCGACCGCGACGCTTCTCTGGAGGGTCGCTCAAAAGCTCAGTATTTCGAGTGTTTAAGGCATTACTTGTTAGTCGCAAAATAAAGGAACGCGCTACCGACCTACGTTACCTCAAAATAAAAGGAACGCGTTACCGTTACAGTTACAGGTAAAAAGTAAATAAATTAATAATGACACCGTTTTTTTGTTTTGCTTTTTGGTGACGGCGTTTTTTGACATTGTGACAAAAGGCGTAGGCGTTGGGATTTTTCTAAAGTAGAACTTTTTGGGTGGGGAAACGACAGGCAAAATCGTGAACGTATGTGGAATGTGTGCAATATTTAATAAATTGCCGCATATTCATTTCAGCTTAAGTACAGACGAAGCCGACGCTCCAGGCTAATAGGACGAATCGAGCAGCTTCAGATGCGCAAGTCACTGAGCCTCTCTTGTTTAGGATTGTTCAGAAATAATCGAACTCATACAAAAACACGGGGAACACAATTATTGTAAAAAGAGTCATAGTACAGGCTAGCTGGTGGAAGTCAACCATTTCGTCGTTTACCCTGAGACTGGGGTTTTTTTTAGAAGAGCAAAAGTAACAGAAAAACAGACAGGTCTCAAACTCAGCTACAAGTTTATTTCAACAACCTCCTCTTATATAGTTCGTTCTCGTCGTCATCAACCAATCACAAACGACTTGTCCTCTGCACCGTGACTTTACAAGTTCCACTCTATCACAAAAGAAGCGGACACTCCCAATGGAAACATTGTGAGTGTCCGCTTCTTTTGTGATAGAGTGGAACTTGTAAAGTCACGGTGCAGAGGACAAGTCGTTTGTGATTGGTTGATGACGACGAGAACGAACTATATAAGAGGAGGTTGTTGAAATAAACTTGTAGCTGAGTTTGAGACCAGTCTGTTTTTCTGTTACTTTTGCTCTTCTAAAAAAAACCCCAGTCTCAGGGTAAACGACGAAATGGTTGACAATTATTGTACTTTTTTTACTCCGTCTGATGGGTCACATCAGCTCATAGAGTCGGCTGCGTCTGGACTTAAGATAAAACAAAGTACAAAAACACGACAAAAAAATGTAAATGTACTTTTTGTTCAGGTTTTAGGAAGATCAAACGAGTAACGTAACACCGTTACCCGTTACTGTTTTGAAAAAGTAAGGAGGGCGTTACTACGTTACTGCAAAAAGTTACGCGCTAATGACGCTACTCATAGAGCGTCACGGTCAACACTGGCTGATTCTGAATGTAAGTACCCCAATTATCTCGTGTAAGGGGCTTTCTCGTGTAAGCGGCTTGCCAGGGAAAGGGGCATACAGAGATCGACGCCGACGCGCGACAATGAACACTGTATAATCGCTTCCTCCATTATCATTTGTTAAATAATATTTGAGTAGCCAGGTGCATTTCAGAGTGGCTGTCTCGATTCATTGGAGAAAATTACGAGAAATTGGCAAATGCGGAGGGCCTGATGCACGACCGGTCGTGACCTGGTCAGCCGTAGCTTCAATGTACCGAGAGAAGCACAGAGGTCTGGTTGCAGACTCCTCAATCATAAATTGTCGGATGCTTTGCCCTTGCCCCTGTGTCCGGTGTTTTCTCCATCTCGAGGTATATTCCACCAGAAAGAAAACGCCTGGAACAATTAAAACTCTCGGTAAGCCTTGGTGTCTGTATATTTTGTTGGTCCATGACAGCCTAGCATTTAGGGGGTGTTGGATCAGATTGTTGCCAGATTACCAAGGTAGACATAAAGGACGTTCCGCGGACCACCTCAAAAATTTTTGCAGTACAGTTCACCCATTTCAGCGCTTGTGTCGCAAGTTACGACAAATAATGAGTAGTATTGTAAGTACAATAGACAGAACCGAGAACGAATGAGTCTTTAGGACACAAAAGGAATCTGGTACGTTTTTAGTAAAGTTTTCACAAATGTCGCAGTTCTTTTTTAAAGAATCGGCGAAAACGTGATTTGGCGGAACTCGATTTCCGTTCGTGAGCTTCGAATGACTTCGACTTAAATTCTAAACCATCGAATTTTTTTTTTTTTTTTAAACTTAAACATGAAAAAAAAAATTGAAATCTCCAAACGTTTTTTTTAATTTTATTGCTAAAGAATTTTGAAATCTTCGAATTTCTTGAACTAACCTGTAAAAAAAAAGTCGAAATCCTCGAACCAGAACGTCGAGAAACCTCGATATCTTCTAACAATTCGATTCCAACCTCAGCGAGGTTCGGTGTTTTTAAAACCTTTCGAACTTGAACCTCAGCAGGTTCGCTACATCGTTAGTCCTGACGGGTGTTACTTGCTGTTGTAATCACCGAGAGCTTAAGAAACACAGGGCTTCGCGAGTATGTTATTAATGCGTTAGCATTAGCGCCCACATGACAGAGAAAAGCTGACGGCGTCCGTCTGTGGAAAAAACAGTGGAAAGGGAAGCGCACCACGTAGAGAGGCGAAGAGTTGTGAAGGGCAAAGGCGAGAGGGAGGTGACGTCACGGGGCGGAAGCCAATGCGCGCGCGGATGCTGGGGCGAGTCTCAACTTGCAGGTGTGCGGAGCGCGTATAAGCCTTGGTTTGTGCTACGAAACGGAGGGTGAACCAAGTACAGGCGCTGGTCCAAGTAGACGGCAAAAAATTAGAGGAAGATCCATTGGTGGATCCTTAGTGAATGCGTTATAGCACTGACTCTTGGGAAACGCAACACACTTCCCCCTTTGGGAACGCTAACACTGATCCCGTAACGAAGCCAAAAAGAGGCAGCAAAACATAAAAGAAGCAAAAAAAAGCCAAAAGAAAAAGCCAAACAGAAACGTTAAGGGGTCAGCGTTAGCGTTTCCCAAAGGGAGACGACTGTGGCGTTTCCCAAGGGCCATGCCGTTCCTAATAATCCACCAACGGGATTTCCCTTTAATTTTCGTCGATCCGAAGCTATTAACTTTACGTTACCAGCAATGGGCTATAACAAGCATACACAAGCCCTGCAATTCGGACACCCTACGTGATGACAGACCCATGACTGATTTTATGGTGAACACGATCGCCAATGCTTCTAAAGACAGTCCATAAGATACCCTTTGTTCTATAGACACCATAAAGTATTGTCTTGGTACTATAAAGCAGTACCGTGTGGAAGAAAAATAAAACGAGCAATTGGAAAGCAACGAATTCATAATTGGTTTTCACCCGAATATTTAATAGACCATTTGCTATATCCCCCAAGTGCCCCGGCCCGCGCCAAAAGAATCATGGGAACGGTGTGCCTTCAGCTCTTTAGCGATCGGTAATTTCAACCCCAGTCTTGGTTACATAAGTTTCGAGCGTAATTCGGACTCACCCTAAACAAGCGCCTCATATACCCAATGACCTGTCATGTCGCTTTTAACATTTCTCCTCAATGTCAGCGTTTTTGATACTGTGCATGCTCTCCACCCTTCAACCTGGATGGGCTGCAGAAATCTCTTTCATTATTATCACGCTTATATTAAGTTAGAAACGTTAAAAATGATATAAACAGCCCCGCTGACTCCGAGCTAAATCCTGGTTTTTGCTTTTGTGAATTATCGGCTTTTTAAGAAATTCCTGCTCAAACTAGGGTGTCTTCATGTGCGCTTTGCTTGGGGTGATGACATCTGGCCATTTTGTTTCGAACGCTTATTTTTATTTTTTGTTCTGATGCGCGTGAAAGGGCGTGTCCCTGCACGCGCTCGTGGCGCTGACTGTGCTACGGCGACATTTTGTTTCCTGCGATTTCTTTGTATTTTCCCTGTGAGCGCGTGCTGTCGGCATCGGGTACTACAAACGATGGCATCACCCTAAACAGAAGAGCATTGAGGCGCCCTAGTTCAAACAACAATCACGAGAATGATAATATTGTAAGAGATTTCTGCAGCTCAGCCAGGTTGAAAGGTGGATCGCATGCGCAGTATAAAAAATGCTGACGTTGACGAGCAATTTTAAAAGTGATATGACAGGTCCTTGGGGTATATCAGGCGCTTGTTTATGGTGACCTCGAATTACGCTCAAAAACAGTGTAACCATAGAGTTGGTCGAAAATTAGTGAACACTGGGGAGCTGAAGGAACACCGTTCCCATGATTCCTTCAGTGCGGGCCAGGGCGCTTGGGAATACTGCAAATCGTCTATTGGTGACAACCAGCTTCTTCCTGAGTATTTGGTTCCTTCTGTTATAAGGCACTATTACGAAGAAAAGTTTTAACACGATTCTTGGTTAGTCCCGCTGGTGATTATTGAGCCGAGATGCTGTCACGGATTACGTCTTCCAAGAGGCGAATCACTTCTTCGGCACAGGCCCAGGAAAGCGTCACTCCAGACCCGCCGTGGCCGTAGTTGTGAATGACAGGAAACTGCGAAACGTGAACGCACTACTTGAAATATAAATTTACCAACCCTGGCAAAAAAAAAAAAAATTGCTGTTATTCGGTATCACTGAAAAACATCGATTTGAAGAAAAAGACGTCGTTAAGGAATGTTTTTTACCTCCTTGGTGTCCAGAAAGTACAGGATCGTAGCTACACCAGTGTCGTGTCCGTGTAGTGATGGCAACTACAGCCGAATACTTATGAGTTTAATATGACCCAGAAGAGCCTCAGTGCTTAGCTTGCGCCATCGGTAGCTCGCAGTTCCAGAGTGCGCGCTCAGGGATCGCGCGCTCAGGGCAATGCCGATCTTCGTCCTTTTATGCGCGAGTGGCGCCGCGCTGGACATCACACTCCTTCCCCCTCTAGATGCCGTCGCCATATCTTTGAGGAGGTCGCCTTTGACGTTGAGGTCTAGCGGAACTGTTTGGTGGAACCAAGTCGGTATTGGGTTGCACTTCTGCTTGAGCCTCTGGGGCACATTGCTGTTCTGCTGGTGACGGTTCCCCAGTCGTCGGAATGGTCCACTGCGCTGGTAAACTTTGTGGGCCATTACTGGTCTTCGCTGTCGAAGATGATTCTGTGACAAAATGTTTCGGGTGGTCTGTTACCGGGTTCCTTATGTGATCTTCGTGTCGTCGTACTGTGCCTTGGTCTGTTCTGATGATCCAAGAACGAGATCCAAGTCTTCTTATGATTGTTCCTTGGATCCACGACGGTTTTCCTGTAAAGTTCTTAACGAACACCTCTCGGTTAACAGAAAGATTTCTGGGAGACTTGGTTGTTCCTGGTGTATCCTCATCTCTTCCCCTTGCTTGCGGTTGGAGGCGAGTGATCGCCGTGGACAACTCGCGACCCAACATCAGCATGGCTGGGGTCTGTCCCGTCGCGCAACTGATGGTGGTGTGTTGCTTAAAAAGAAACCGAGCAATTCGGCACGATAAGCACCCAGTCTTGTCCTTCGACACCGCTTGTTTGGTCTCGTAAACCATCCTTTCAGCTTGTCCGTTGGTCGCCGGATGGTACGGTGCACTCGTGACGTGTCGAATACCGTTATTCTTTAAGAACTGTTCGGTTTCGGCTGATACCAGTGACGTACCGTTGTCGCTGACGATCTTGGGTGGTACTCCGAATGTTGCGAATACATTACGGAGTTCCTGGATGAGTGAGCTGGAAGTAATGGTGTTCATTTGACGAACTTCCAGCCATTTGCTGAAGGCGTCAACTACTATCAGCAACATCTTGCCTTCAACGGGTCCGGCGAAGTCGATATGTAATGTATCCCATGGCTTCGTCGGTCGTTGCCATTCCGGAGAAGGTGCTTTGGGCGGTGCCCGTTGATGCTGTTGGCAATTGCTGCACGTTCTTGCCTTGGCTTCGATGTCTCTGTCTACACCAGGCCACCAAACGTAACCTCGTGCAGCTGCCTTCATTGCCACCATGCCTCGATGACCTGCGTGGAGTAGCTCGAGGACCTGAGCTCTGGCTGCACTGGGAATGACTACCCTCGTGCCTCGCGTCAAGCAACCGTTAAGTGTCGACAGTTCAGTGGCGATACTTTTGTACAGCCTGCACTCGTCCTTGCTCAACTCTCCCTGATTGCCGTGATGTATGGCCTTGTAGACGAGTGCCAAAGTTTTGTCTTGCGCTGTGAGCGCTGCAATGCGTTCTGGGCAAAGTTGAGGAATAGGCGAGCCGGCCAACATCAGTACATCTTCAGGTTGGCAGGGCTCGTCGACACAAGCAGGTAGCGGTAGCCTGCTCAGAGCGTCTGCGTTTTGATGTAATCGTCCCCGTCTGTACTTCAACTCGTAGTCGTATGCACCTAGTTTGATGCACCATCGTGTCATACGCGGGGATAGCACTTGAGGTATTGTTTTCGAGCCTCCAAGTATTCCCAGAAGTGGTTGGTGGTCCGTGTAGATGGTTACCTGTCATCCAGCGATGTATTCATGGAAGTGACATACTGCATAGACAATGGCCAACCCTTCTTTATCCAGCTGGGAATAGTTTTTCTCTGCTGCTCCTAGCGTCCTCGACGCAAAAGCAATCGGAGCCTCACGTCCCAAGGCGTCTTTCTGAGCAAGCACTGCTCCTACGCCGTAAGGGGACGCGTCGCAGGAAAGAAGCAGGGGCTTGTTTTCGTCATAGTGGGCAAGGACCGTGGATTCCTTGACTAGTTCCTTGAGCTTTCGGAACGCTTCCTTGTGACTGTCCTTCCAGAGCCAAGGAACATTTTTCTGGAGAAGCTTGTACAGGTCTGTTGCGACTGTAGCTCTGTTCTTGAGGAAGCGGTCATAAAATGCCAACAACCCCAGAAAGGCTTGCAGCTCAGGTTTCCCGGTTGGCTCTGGAGCGTCTTGAATCGCTTGCACTTTGTCAGCGGTTGTGTGAACCCCTGAAGCATCAATTTTGTGTCCCAGGAAGGTAGCTTCGCTGACTGCAAACTTGCATTTTTCTTTTTTTAGTCTCAGACCGGTGCTGTCTAGTCTGGACAGTACGTGTTCCAAACGCTCAGCATGTTCTTTCTTGCTCGCTCCACTGATGATGATGTCATCTAAGTAGACACTTATTCCGTCTATGCCAGCGAGTGTTGTTTCCATCATTCGCTGGAAGATCGCTGGTGCTGCTGAAATTCCGAACGGAAGTCGTGTCACTCGGTACAATCCTTTCATCGTATTGATTGTAAGTACAGCTGCTGTCTCTTCAGTTACCTTTAGTTGCTGGTATGCTTGGCACAAGTCCAGCGTGGAGAAAGTAGTTCCGCCTCTGAGGTTCGAGAGCACTTCTCCTGTTGTTGGTAGCGGATAACTGGCCTTTTTCGATGCGGCGTTTACCGTACTCCTGTAGTCGCCACAGAGTCGGATAGCTCCGCTCTTCTTGCGAACGAGTACAAGCGGCGTAGCCCACTCAGAGTGTTGAACTGGCTCAATTATCCCTTGGTTCTGCAGCTGTTGAAGCTCGTCTGTCACCGCTGATCGTAGTGCGAGAAGAACAGGGCGAGCCTTGCAAAACTTTGGCGGGGCTCCTTCCTCCAGCTCCAAGTGCACTGGAGGTCCCGTGTATCCAGCGATGTCGTCTTGGAATACCTTGGAATGTCGTTGTAGCACTGCCTCCACCTCCGGTAGCGTGGTCTGCTGCTGCATCTGATTGATTCCTTGAACTCGGATGTTGAGCGCGTCGAACCAATCTCTACCCAAAAGGCTGCAGCCGGCCCCTTTCATTACCAGAAGCGGCAGTAGGTAATCCTTGGACTTGAAGCGTACTCGAACTTGAAGCGATCCTAGAAGTTTCAGGCCTTCGCCACTCCAAGTGTAGAGCTCCAAGTCGTTCTTCGTGAGCTTTGGTGGGTTCTTGGGCCAGGTTGAGCGAAATGTGTCTTCGCTTATCAACGAACAAGCGGCTCCAGAATCGACCTCGAACTGAAGTGGTTTACCTTCAATCCGAAGGGAAACATAAAATTTCGGGAAGCACCTTCGCGTGGTCAGCTGGTTCAGATCATGACATGTACATCTAGAAGAACACGCTGGCTGGCTCACCACTTCAGTCGCTGCTTCAACGTTGTAGTTAGCTTTCTTGTGGCATGTTTTACCTTGTTGCTTTTTCTTTGCAATGCATGCCTTTTCAATGTGTCCTTCCTTTTTGCAGTAGTGACACTCGGTAGTCTTGAATTGGCAGGCCTGTGGGTCGTGTTGACCTGTGCAACGATAACACGGACGTCCCTTGTGTGAAGCGGACTTGTTGCATGCATCCGTTGTCTTGTTGACCTGGAGATCCTCCTTGTTTTTTATACTCTGTTGTTGTTTCGAGGCACTCTCAGCACGGACGGCGATGTCTAAGGCGCTTGCGAACGTTAAGTTCTTTTCTGCGAACAGACGTTGTTGCAGAAGTTCGTCACGGATGCCGCAGACAAACCTGTCGCGCAGCATCACGTCCAGTGGCAGTTTAGTGTCCCATTGTGGAGTTGCTGGTTGTGCAGCCGTAGCCACTGCATAGGGTGCTGCTTGTGACGCCGGTTGCTGCGACGCCGGTTGCCGTGCCGTTGTCGATGCCACAAGCGTAGTTGCGGAAGCTAAGACGCCGAAATTGCAGTCTCCAGCCAGCATTTCGAGTGCCGCAACGTAGCTGTTTATGGACTCGTCCGGTAGTTGGTCTCGCCTCTGGAAGTTGTACCGGCTATAGAGCTCCGAAGGTTTTGGATCGAAGTGAGCGCCGAGGATCGTCACGAGTTCTTCGAACTCGACATCCCCGGGTCCTCTGGGTGCTACCAACGCTCGTACGATGTCATATGTTTCTGGACCGCACAGCGTAAGTAGGACAGCTCGCTTCTTGTCCACGGCGCTGATGTTATTCGCCACGAAGTAGAATCCGAGGCGCTCAATCCACGATGCCCATGACTTGCCTGAGAAGGCTTCCATTTTGCCTGACTTAGACATGGCTCGAGGTCTGAGGTTCCAGGCGTCGTAGGTCCTTGATTACTCGTCGCCAGTGTCGTGTCCGTGTAGTGATGGCAACTACAGCCGAATACTTATGAGTTTAATATGACCCAGAAGAGCCTCAGTGCTTAGCTTGCGCCATCGGTAGCTCGCAGTTCCAGAGTGCGCGCTCAGGGATCGCGCGCTCAGGGCAATGCCGATCTTCGTCCTTTTATGCGCGAGTGGCGCCGCGCTGGACATCACAACCAGTATGCGGGTATGTATAATCTAATCTCGTAATTCGGTAGCCTGTAATAAGCGAAAGATTCGTATTTATAAATCAGCTTTTAGATAATTCGAATGTCTCTCTCATAAATTGAGGTAGGATTCGCTTACGTAGTTTTTTCACGTTATGTTTTTCGGTTGAGTTTTTCCTTTCCTAGTACTGCAAAGAGAAAAGAGATCCCCAGTTTGAAGGCTACTGTTATAGTCACTGACTGAAAGAGAAAGGCAAAGCGTGTCTTTCAACCTCCTGGCCTCCATCACGCGCTCTATCATGGCCTCCTATGTACTCACAAAGCCTGGCAGATCGCCACGAGAAGCGGCCGCCGAAATGGAAAAGGTTGAGCGGCAGACAACAGATGAGAGGAGAGCCACCTGACTGGCGCCCCGCTGCGGTGAGACGCCGAAAGGCACTTCTCCTAAGCGAATAAGTGTGTTTCGTATCCTCGCCGCTGCAAAAGCTATGCGCTGACATCCAGGTTTCCCGAGAAATGGCTGTTTGGTGCTCTGTGCTACCAGATCCTCGCGCTCCAAATCTGCGACCGGGCACTCTATGGCTCCGTCGTTGAACTGCCAGGATTCGTAGTCAGTGATTCCGCTAGTGCTTTGCTCCGCGCGCGCGCTCGAGGTGCACGACAAGCCGAAGCGTTGTAGAAGGTATGAAGCACGCGCAGGAGGCGGGACAGCTGAAGTCCCTTCCCTGCCGTTCTCACTTTGTCAGTGATTATAGGCGTTCTTAAGTGCCACTTTGCAAACTCTTTTTTTTTTCTCAATAGGGTTTAATTCTCTTTTTTAACTTTTCAGGTCTTGTGAAGGAAGAGGAAGAGAGAGAATAAAATAATCCCCTCTTGTGCTATATTTGAAGGGTAAGCAAATTTATAATAGCATCATTATGGATGGTTTTCTTGGACTCAGTGGAAAATTCTAGAATCTTGGCTGATCCCCTGCAGCTATTTGAGAAGGAGGGGGTAAAAGGGAGGGGGACGAGATCATATTAGCTTTTCCCATTTTTCTAACTGAAAGTCATTTCTTATGACGTCAGTAAAGAGCTGTCCAAACACGACACTTCAAGAACGTGTGAAGCGACACCTCGCCAAATGAACAGTGGCAATCCGCTTCCGTCCGTGTTCTTTTTTTTTTCCCCTTGTTGCCGCGGGAAAGTTATTTTTTTGCCAAAGTCGCTTGTGTTCACCACGGAGACCTAGGGCATGCTCATCATGTGGGGGGGGGGGGGGGGCGGGGGGCGGGGCGTTGGGGGGAACATCACACGCCCTGATGGCTGTCAGTCAATCGCTCAAGGCCTCCGCTGCTCTTCAAGTCCCGAAGGCGGGAAAGGGAAGGACACGAGGGCGCAGTAGAACAGATGGAAAGGCAACAGGCACACCATTGGCAGGTGGCGTGTGACACGAACCTGACGAGCACCGACGTGATAAACAAAAAGCAGAGCAGGCGAGGAGGAAAGCCACGATGTTTACCCGCTGGACGTCTAAACAGAAGATGGACCGCCGGACTTCAACTCTCACCTGAAATGGTGGAGATGTGTCACCCCACAAGCGTTCTGAAGTATCCTGTTTGGAAACACCTTAACACAACCCCTGCACGACTGTTCCCCGGGTTAGTTCCTGACTTTTTCGGAGGTTCCGTCCCATGTTCTCCAGGGTACGGCATGACAGTTTTAAAGGGATACTTCAACGAAATTTGAAATATTCCCGTCGTGTTCAAAAATAGGTTGAATATGATCCGCAATATCCGTAAATGACAATCGCACGTTGGTATTTTGAGCATGGTGGCTGTATTTTTCGCTATAACGGCCAAGCGCTCGGAGAAGGCCCAGCGGAGACCACGTGACATCCAACGCAATCGTGACGTAGGTTGTCTCGGGACGAGCAAAGCTACGGCGAGGCTGACGTCGAGAGGGTGGCCTAGTCGTTCAAGGCTCTGAGTCGTTCCAGCCACCGAAGCGGCTGCTTTTGTACGAATTTGGAGTGACGGGTTAATCTTCTATAACCTTGTAGGGGGACCAGTATAAAAGGCTCTGAGGGGGACAATAGCAACTTCTGCGACACACAAAAGGCATTCTCGGGAAGAGGGGAGTTCCTCCTTCCCCTCTTCTCTCGTCGTGGCCGGAGGCGAGACACTCACCGTCACTAGCTGTCAAGGTTCCTAGACGAGCATTACAAGCGAGGCGTTAGCGACATCCACCAGGTGCTCTTTGCTAATCGTTTAATTCGTTTTAAAATTCCTTTTCGAGACTTTTTTAACAAGATGTTGGTATGTTCGATGTGATACTGCTCCTTTGAACACATATAGACCAAAAAATGAGCGCCGAAATTTCGTTGTAGTATCCCTTTAAACGTGCTGAGACGATGGCATGGGCGAGTGCGATTCATAGTATAGGAGCAACAGCGCAATGGGACTAAGATACAACAGTGAGACACGCCAAAGAGAGAAAGAAAGGACGCTTTTGTCTGCAACTCTTACCGTTTTATTGCCGTAAAGTAGAACACGATTCTCACGTTCAATTCGCAGCGGGTCCCTTCCCAGTCGAAGGCCAACGAAGTCTCCAATGATCTTTGCATGCTTCAGAAAGGGAAGGGGGGAGGGGCTATTACGTAACAATAAAGCCCCGGAACAATATGAGCTCAGCGAATACTACGAAAAACCTTTTGGGGTTTCTGTTCATACGAATTCATCTAGCCTACAGGCTACCATACGTACACTAAATATGATAAATTTGATTAACATTGATTGAATTTTACTGGAGGAAATACTTATTCTTACAAAGAATCCGATTTAACGGTCATTAGATCCTGAAAAAATCATTTTTATGATTTTTTTTTGTAGCAGAAGAAGTAAATTTGTTTCCTCAACTAAAAAGATTGCTCAGCATGCAGAAGAATTAAGCATGTGTATTTTAAAAGATACCTTTTACTACATATATAGTCTGAAGAAATAAAAATGCGTGTGGCTCCAAAACAAATGGTATGACAAGGTGTTCACCTTGACCTACGTTCCTCGTTTTTGAACGAGCTCATAATCAGAGTAAAACCTTTCTCAAGTAAGGGTTAGTGTTCAAGCGATCTGGTACACCGTGATACTAAAAAAAAAAAAGATCCCGAGACAAGGGAAAACAAAAAAAAAAACAAAAAAACAAACAGGAGGGCAAACGCAACACGAGAGCCAGTTGTGTTTTGAGGTGTTGTGTTTGTCCTTTTTGTTTGTTCTTGGTCTAAGGTTTTTTTTTTTGTGCTTGTATTTCGCAACGATGGAGCAGATAATGATTTTGTAAATCTTATGTTTAGGAAATCATGATATGTAACGTTTTCGCCTGACAACCGTCACCCCTTTTCGACTTGATGTTAAAGCGTCGAGACCGAATTTCGAGAGCAACGGGTTTCATGGTTAGAAAAACATCTGAGAATGCTATCACCGTCTACCCCCTACACTCCCCCTACAAACGTCCCTAACGTTACACACAGGGCCATCTCCGGTTTCCTGAATGCTGTAATCGTTTAGGTTTTCGCTCTAGTTTTTCCGAATTATCTGGTAAGAGCGCGTCTGTAAGTTAAAAAAAAATTCTCCCAATTATTACTTTTCCGCCAATACGTGGTTTGAAAGATAAGTCATCATACCATGCTAGAGGTCACACCTTGTTCTTGGTGACACAAACAAATTTCATGCTGCAAAAGCTGCGCTGCAGTAGCTACAGTCATTGCTGAGGAAACTTGTATGCGCAAATAAAGGCGAAAACGAAGAAGAGAACACGGAACGCATTCAGCAGTAACGCCACCAGTAGAGTCACTAAAATTCAAGATGCGCTTAGAGTACCGACGCCCCGTTCTCTGATTTTCTTGAAGGTGCCTCCATTTTTATGATTTTTGCAGAGCAGGCGCAATTCGTGACAGTTACGATTGGAGAATGCGTCTTCCTTAGCTTTACATATGGTTCCAGGAAGCTCAGACAATACTGTTTTTTCTCCGTCACGGTCTGTTCAACCATTTAATGACGACAAAAAAGAGTTTCCTGCAAATTGTGATAAAGCTGCCGATAACTGGCAACAATGATTTTAAGCACCAAGATGGCCGCGGTGTTATTGATCTTACGGCGTAAATTTGTCAGTGGCTCTAGCCAACACAATGGCGGCTGATATGACTTTCAAGCAAGCCTCGTGTAAATGAAACTGGATCGGCCGTCGCATACCTTCAATCTGGGCACAAGTTCGCAGCAGCCTTTCCATATATCTTCTTTTTAATTTCCGGATCAGGGATCAGAGAGTATTCCCCTACACCGGTGTTGCCTCCAAGCATGACGTCATTGATGCTGCGAATAACACGCATAAATACTATAATCAACAACAATTTAAGAGAGGCGGGGGCGTGGCGAAGCATCTTATTATCGCTCCGCAACCCATGAGATTGCAGCATTAGCTTAAACATAATAAACCACACGCTGCGTTTTTTTATTTGTCGCTAACTATAGAACACGTTCGAGTAATTAATTACACCAATGATCGGAATGCTGTCGTTCGCGTTGCTTCCTAAGCTATTCGAGATCATGAATTGGCTAATGATCCGTACTATTATTACTCTAATCATCGATGCTTCTGAAGGTTATCAAACTTAGTGCGTGCTTTTAAAATTCAATATTTGATTGTTGTACCATTATTAAAAGCATAAAGTTATTAGTGTAAAAAAATATAAGAACCCTTTACTATCTGTTTTATTTTTTCGGAGGAGGAAATCGACAGATGCCGGTCTTTAATTACTTTTATTTTTACTTTATTAATCCCGATATCGTATGATACACACCTGCGTTATTTTATTCCCGTCAAATATTATACGCTTTGCAAATATCTACAACAGATCTGGTATAAAAATAGACATTTCCATGGTAATAGCTTTAATCTCCCCAACCTTCAAGCTGTCTTTAGATGACGAAATATGCATTTTATAACATCAGACCTCTTTGTCGCCAGTAAAAGACACAGGCAGTCATATAACCTACATTTGTCTAATGTCGCCTTATATACTACAGCTTTTTCTTTAACTTTATAGGTTTGTTTAAAACAAAAACGTGAAAGTTACACTATTGCGGTTTGTACAGGTGAGTTATACGGCTAGGAGGACATTATGTGGGTGAATAATCTTTGCGATAGGTCAGCTAATTAACTAAAATTTGTGAATTGACTTTTTAGTAAGTGAAAATAGACATATGGTTCCAATTAGAAACTTACTGAGCGTCAACGAAAACCACTAAATCAACTCTTTTTTAGAACGACTTGAATCTCGTGGGAAACTCGGGGGCGCACCAGAGTTACCCCTCGTGCAGCAGGCGCAAAGCTAGCAGTGGCAAAATGCGATGATAATTTAATCATCTGTTATTTGCCACTGCTAGCTTTGCGCCTGCTTCACGAGTGGTAACTTTGGTGCGCCCCCGAGTTTCCCACGAGCTCCAAGTCGTTCTAAAAAAGTTGATTTAGTAGTTTTGTATGGCACTCAGTAATTTTCTAATTGGAACCATATGTATATTTCCACTAACTAAAAGTTAATTCACGAATTTTAATTAATTAGCCGATTTACCGCAAATATCTGCCAGCAGCATAATGTAACCCTGGCTGTATAACTCACCTGCACAAACCGCGTAAGTGTTACTTTTACGGCTTTTTTAAAACAAATCTTTAAAGCTTAAAAAACACAAAGTTAAGGAGGCACAAGATTATAAAAAAACTGCATGAAAACCTGACCCTGAGTAATGCCGTTACAATGAGGTGTATGGCAAAATATTGACAGTGTTTTTTATACAAGAGTAGTGCTTAAGAAGGCGAGAAATCTTTAATCTGGCCTCAAAGCACAACAAAGATTTTAGGCCGATAAATATTCATGATCATAATATATAATTAAGATATCGTAACTCCTACCGAGAAAAACCTATTATCATTCGTGGGCGTCCTTAACCGGCTTATAATGTTAAAAATCCAAGCAAGCACATGGCTGCTTCGAATGCCTCCAAAGCCATACAAGATATAAAAGATGCCGATACCGAGTCTATTCTACGAATTTCAGCCAATGACTTGATCAGTGGCGTACCAACTTGTTTTTGAGGGGGGGGGGGGGGGGGCGGGCGGGCGGGCCTTGGTATCCCTCGGGCGCCGCCGGCCAGTGTTTGCCCTGCCCAGTAGCGGCTGTTTCAGGGGGGGGGGGGGGGGGGGGGGGCAAAACACATGCCTTGCCCCCCCCCGGGTTGGTACGCCCATGATGTTGACCTTGTTGCTCCCTGTTTTCTTTGTTGTTGTTTTTTTATAGAAGAAGCGTTCTAGGCACCAGAAACAGAGTCTAAACTTCTCTCGTCCCTCAGGCGTTTTCATGGTGCGTACTCATATTTGGAAAAGCAGTTTATGTCCATTTCAAATCCAAAAGTTTTTCTGCCATGCCATGTATAAAAAAAAAGTGGCAATTTAATGCGTACATAGACTAAATTGGGCATCGAGAAATTTGAGCTTACTTTGGAATCACGTGGAAATCTGTATCTGAAGTCACGGCATGCTTTATCCAAGGAGCTTTGAGTTGTTAAATATAATAGAATTTTTTTTTCAGAAATAAACTGTCGATGTTGTTTTTGAGAGCCAAACCAGCATATACTTACGTTTTCAGACATACAAATTCTATTTATTTTTTTTTTGGGGGGGTTGTTACTTTATTTTTTAACAATGATACACAGAATGTTTCTTAATTTTATATTACAATGTAGCCGCTGCTAATATGTAGCATCTGCTACTATTATACTATTCACAAATAGTGAGCTTTGGTTTTTCGGGATAAGATGCGGTTCGAAATTCAGGACTATGCTAGGTTGCAAAGAATTCTCGCTCCCTTTTGAAAGGTGATACAAA